>JASANA010003773.1:0-41041 GCA_030248095.1 Ptycholaimellus sp. GST1_10
CCTAAAGCAGCGCTCCACTGAGCCTTTTGATGAGTCCTAATTCTGGAAGTAGTCATTGTTGGTTTTCTTAGCAGACGAATGTTTGTCTGCTTTTCCAATCAGCCACGAGCTTGGCTGCAAAGCGGATTCTTAGTAGTCCGCACTGCTCAAATCAGCCGCTTAATCGACTGCTAAGCAGACTCTTCGTAGTCTGCGCTCGTCCAGTCAGCCGCCAGTTCGGCTGCAAGGTGGGCTCCTAATGGCCCACACTGACGAGGTCAGCCGCGTAGTCGGCTGCTAAGCAGACTCTTTGTAGTCTGCGCTCGTCCAGTCAGCCGCCAATTCGGCTGCGAGGTGGGCTCCTAATGGCCCACACTGACGAAATCAGCCGCGTAGCCGGCTGCTAAGCAGACTCTTCGTAGTCTGCGCACGTCCAGTCAGCCGCCAGTTTGGCTGTGAGGTGGGCTCCTAATGGCCCACACTGACGAGATCAGCTGCGTAGCCGGCTGCTAAGCAGACTCTTCGTAGTCTGCGCTCGTCCAGTCAGCCGCCAGTTCGGCTGCGAGGTGGGCTCCTAATGGCCCACACTGACGAGATCAGCCGCGTAGTTGGCTGCTAAGCAGACTCTTTGTAGTCTGCACTTGTCAAATCATCCCCTGGCGGAGTTTGACGGAGGCTGAGGGTTTTATGTTCCGTACTCCTTCCCGCGTCGATTAACCAGCCTCCTAGTAGGCTGGGCGCGTGTCATTGCCTCCTATCAGGCCTGCGTGGTTGCAAATTCTGTGCTCGTCAGCTCAGAGTCCCGTAAGACAAATTCGCTCTCCTCTGCATCCTCCTCCCATCCGTCGACGGCTCGAGGTGGCAAAAGGCTTACTAGGCCTTTGCAGAGTAACAAGGTGGGCCCTCAGCCCGAAGTGAGTAAGAACGAGGTTGCTTTGCCAGCTCCCTCACGTGGCAGCCGCTCCCATGTTGGCCGCCCCTGCCTGATTCCTGCTTCTCTCCCGCTTCCTCAGCAATGCGGCAGAGGGTGGGCAGGGCGTGCCCTTGCAGTCGTTCCGCCTCCCCCCCCATAAGGGCGATGGATTGAGTAGCAAGAGGCCGAGTAGTTGTTGCCCGCTGGCTCCTAGTAGCTCTTAGGCGGGGCTTTTCGCTGGCATCTGAATTCATGGTTCAATCCGCAGTTGGAGTCCACAGAGGAAGGCTGCTGTGAAGGAAATGCAAAGTTCAGATGCGGCATCATTGGTCATCCTCAGGTCTGCAGTCGGAGTCCACAGAGGAAGGCTGCTAGAGATGAGGGGGGTTGACCCTTGAAGGTGGAGTCACGCTGTTTGCCAATTCCCACCCGCAGTCGGAGTCCACAGAGGAAGGCTGCTGAGGGGGAACTGCAGGGACAGATTGACTTGACCGAGTCGCTGCTGTTTGGCACTTTCCGTCCGCAGTCTGAGTCCACAGAGGAAGGCTGCTGGAACGGGAGTGCAGGGACAGTCTGAACTCCTAGGGGCCATAGGCCTGTGCCTGCCAGTTCAGGCCGTAGTTGTGGCCGAAGGCCAGTGCCTGCTGATTCAGGCCGTAGTGCGTGGCCGAAGGCCTGTGCCTTGTTCATGTCACGGTTGAAGGCAATCTAGATGCCGCTGAGCTTGATGAACCAGGCCGGGAAGTTGGCCGGAGGCCAGACGCATTTCAATCCTTTGTAGCTGAAGAGCTGGGAGGAAATGTGTTGGCCGTTGATGTTCATTGACGCGTCATTCTGGGCAATCAGTGATTGGCGGGGAATGAGTAGCGGTCAATGGGCGTCTTGTGGAGGGCGGAGACCTGGATGCAGAAGCCGAAGCCGTAGGCGGAGGCCTTGAAGCCGCAGTCCTTGCAGATTTGCTCCATTCAGAGGGTTGGCAAATCTTAGTTAGACGCTGTAGAACCGAAGTTCTTGAGACTTCTTCTTTTATCCGCCTTTAGGATAATAGAAGCGTCAAATTTCCGCCGATTATTCCATTAAAGTTAAACTTTAATGTTTCCATTCAGCGTTGACTTGAAAGGCAGAGCATTTGGCTCCGCTTGCTGGAGCTAGGCAGAGGCGTTCTTGTCCTGCTTTCAGGCCAAAGATGGCGTAGCCTTTGAAGGCGCTTTTCGATGTCGCTCCATCCAAGAACTCTAAGAAGGGGATAGAGGGGTAGGATGAAGGTACGCAATCGGACTGTTCATCTATCCGCTGCCAAAGTGGAGCTGGTTGAGGCTGTGTTTGTTGCAGAAGTTCTGGAGGTCCCAGATGCTCAGCCAGTCATCCTTGGCGAGGTCGAATATGAACAGTCTGGAGGATTGTAGTAGGCCTTGAGGTGGGGGGCGACGGAAAGTTTGTTGGGTCCGTCGACGTCCATCTGTGCGCTGTCCCAGTAGAGCTGGTTGAGGCCGTGCTTGTCACAGAAGCGCTAGAAGTTCCAGGTGTTCCGCTCGGCGGCCTTGGCCAAGTCGAATTGGAACAGTGTTTGAGGGTTGCAATAGGAGTGGGAGTGGAGGTGACGGAAGGTTTGCAGAGTCTGTCGGCGTCCATCTGTACGCTGTCCAAGCGGCACTTGCTGAAGCTGGTCTGGGCCTTGGAGCTCCGCAAGGAGTGCTTGGAGGTAGATGGAAGGGAAAGTTGAAGGGGGGTAGGGGACTGTCTGCATCCATCTGTGCGCTGTCCAAGAGGCGCTGGCTGGAGGGCCTCTGCATCTTGGAGATGCCCAGCTAGGCGTGCTTTGCCAGGCAGAGCACATTCGAGGCCAATCTTGGCCGGTCCAGGTTAGGAGGCTGGGGTAGAGAGTTGAGATGCCTTGAAGACTGGCAGGTATGCCGGTGCCGCGAAATGCGATGATCTTGAAGCCGCGGTAGTAGACGCTAGTCTTCAACTGTCTGTTGTCTGAGAGGCGCTGGCTGGATGAGCTCTGCGCGAATTTGCGGCCAATCTTGGCCTGTCTCAGCTATGGGGTGTGGGGCTGGAAGGTATAGGTAGGGTGGTAGGAAGACTTGCAGATGCATCGGATGATCTCGAAGCAGCGCTAGAAGAAGCTAGTCTTCGCCTTCCGTCCAGCTAGGGATTGAAGAGGGAGGTTTGAGGTGTCATTATTGATGACGTTGATGGCGACGATGCGAACGCTGGTCTTCTGTCTGATGATCTGCTCGGCCTTGGCCAGTTTGTTCAGGTTCCCGTCCAGGGTACTCTTCCCTCTCGGCGGGCGGCGGAGAGGAAGCGGGCAAGTTGGACTTGTCCGCCTTGGACAGAGTCATGGAGGCTCTAGGCCAAGTGGGCAGAAGAAGGGACGCATTGTCGGTGATGCGAAAGGCGGAGTTTAAGCAGGGTTAGCTTAAACGCCTGTCGCAATTGAGGATGGAGGGGGGTAGAGAAGTGTAGGGGACGCAGACGTTGTTGATGGCAGCCATGTAGGAGAAGCAGGGCAAGGGCTTCTTGCTGGAGTTGGGCCGCTTGGAGGATTGTGGAGAGCCTTTGTAGATGGCTCTTTGAAGCATCAAAAAGAGGCCTATGGCCGTCAATTTCAGAAAGTATTACTTTCTGCTCACTTCTTGCGACGTTGATGAAGGCTGTTCTGAGAGATGCGCTGTAGCTATGCAGCTCGGGATGACAGTTGTCTCAACTTGCCGCAGCTCGGGATGACACTGAGCAAATTTGCATTGTGAGAGATGCGAAGAGATGATGCAGCTCGGGATGACAATGTCGAATTTGCTCGGGTTGACAGTGTTGTGGGTTGATTCAGCTCGGGATGACGCAGAGCAAATTGTAGCTGTAGAGCTGCGATGACATGATGCAGCTCGGGATGACAAGCCAATTTGCTTGGGTTTACGGCGGCGAAGACTGACGCAGCTCGGGATGACATAAGCTGGTCTTTCTCTGTTTTTGGCTGCGATGATTTTCCGCAGCTTGGGTTGACGCTGAGCAGATTGTCATGGTGAGAGATGCGAACGATGATGCAGCTCGGGATGACAATGTCAATTGCTCGGGTTGACAGAGGTAGAAATCGGCGCAGCTCAGGATGACGCTAGCAATTGCTTTGAGCCTGCGGTGATTTCTTAATGTCTTCGCCGTCTTGAGCTGAACTCCAGAAAGCTGCTCTCAGAAGGCCAGGCCAAAGCAGGCCTTCGAGGTTGGGCGGAGTTGAGGTGAGCAAACATAGCCGCGTTTTCAGAACGCTGCTCCAAAATAGGCCTTTCTGAGTTACGTAAACTTCAAGTTTAGCGTCTCTTTGCCCATTTTGGATTCGTCGAAGAAGCGTTGAAAGAATTTGCATATCTTTGCAGATAGTGCAAAGTCTTGGAGGCGGCGATGGGATTGAAGTTGGCCCATTCACCGGCGGGCTGGCCGAAGCCGGAGCGGAAGCCGTCCATGTTGCCGTTGGCCATGTACACCACCAACCTCTTACCGCTAGGCAGAGTAAGGGGAAGGGTGTAGGGCAGGGGACCTTTGAAGGTCTGCAGAGGACGTCTTCCTGGAGGCAAACTGCATGACAGCATACGCGGTCATGAAGTTGCAGAAGCGGTTGGGGAAGCCGCCCGGGTTCCCGTAGGCCTTGTACACCACCAACCTCTCTGGATGGAAGGGGAGGAAGGGTGGAGGTTTGAGGCCTCTTTGAGGAACGCAGTGGAGGCGTCGTCCAATGGGCAGAGCTTCATGGAGCAGAGGGCGTCCATGGAGTTGCCGGGGTTGAAGAAGGTGAACACGCTGGACTTGCGCGGCTTGATGCCGGAGCTGAGCATAGTCAGTAAGCCGCAGTAGGCGTCGATCGGGACGGAGTCCTGGAGAGTTCCAGTGTGGGCGCTGTTGGGCTGGAAGTGGCAGAGGCCACAGTCAAAGCCGTCCAGCATTCCGCACTGGTTGCAGTCCTTGGAGATCTGGATGCGGTTGCGGTGCTCCAGGAAGCCGTAGCGAAAGCGGCGGACTTAGTCCAGAGTTGACGCTTTCTTCAACGGCGGGTAGAAGGAGTAGTAGGAGGCGGGTCATTGACACAGTCTTCCGATGCGTTGTAGCAAAGGCAGACGCAAAGGAAGTAGGCCTTGCAGGTGCTGTGCTCGGAGCTGGCGCCATCCTCGAAGAGGTCCTTCTAGCCGCAGGTGAGCAGGCTGAGGTTGCAGATGGCTGGAAGGCCGTAGTAGTGGCAGTGCAAGCAGTCCACTAGGCTGGGCCTGTTCCAGTGATCGTCTGCATAGAAAAACATAGTCCGCTTGTGAGTCTCTTTGACTTTGGTCTTTCGGCATTGCTTTTTCAAAATTTACACGATCATAAAGATCCGTAAATGAAGCAATGTCGAAGGACGGCCATTGACTCTGAAGCTGGCTGGGCTTTCCTTTAGCGGTGCTCGAAAGTTTATAAATCCGCAAAGATTTATAAACATGTTGGCCGTCGAGGTTGCAGCAGGCTGCAGGGAGTTTTGAGAGCTGTCCATAGCGATCTCAAAATTCTAGCAGCGTAGGCGTGCTTCTGCCGGATAGCTGGCATTGGCTGGCCGGCAGAGTTGCAGCAGAGGCCGTGAGTTTGAAAACTGAACGGAGCCAATTTTCGAACTCTGGCAGCGAAGGCAAGTAGTTCGCTGGCGGCTGCAGGCAATTTCAAGATCCGTCCAAGGATAATGAAATTGTCATCGACGATGCTTGCATAGACGGCACAAAACAACTTTGCAGTTAGTTTTCAATGCGCAAGCAGCGGAGTTGCGTCCGAGCCAACGTAGACTGGGGCTGGCAGCGAAGATCTTTGACAATTGACAATGGCCAATTTCAAAGTCCAGCAGCGAAGCGGATCGAAGCTGGTGGCTGTCAGCTGAAGAGAATATTCAAAATCCATTTCAGGATGATGAAATTCTGTTGACGATGCTGATGACGTCAGCATGAAAAGAAACTTTTCAGTTAATTTTCAATGCTGGGTAGCAAAGTCAAATCTTGTCTTGATCGTCAGCATGAAATGGTTTCATAAAATCCGCAAGGATAGAATGAAATCATTGAACGGAGTTGCTCCTTGAAGAGAACTTTCCAGTTTGCTTCAAGACCCTGCGTAGCAGCGGCATGTTTACGGTAGCGGGTGGGCCGTGTGATGTCAGAGTTTCCTGTTTACGCCCGAAAAGTGGCGTGATGACTGGAAACTCGGTGCTGCAATGTTGCTGTCGAAGAACGGACATTGAAAATGGACTTGAAAGTCAATTTCAATTCCATGCAGTGTAGTCGCAGTTGCTGCCGTCTAGAAGTCCATGAGGCCGGGTCTGGCTGAGTGGAGTTCTGGAGCTGCAGGGTGTCCTGTCGGGCAGCAAAGCAAAGTCCGGCAATGCAGGCTGGGCTCGATTCGCTGTCCTGGCTCTGTAGATCGGTGACTGGGGCTTTTGGCTCGATCGCTGTTGATGGTAGAAGGCGGCGAGGTCAAAAGCCGGAGGTTGTTGCAGAAGCGGAAGTTGGCGGAAGTGGTGCTGGTCATTGTAGTAGCATCGTAGAGGTGGTCGGTCGAGGTACAGATAAGTTAATCAGCTCTCTGATCTACCAAACGCTGTGGCAATATACAGCAGGAACTTAGCGAGATTCTCTTGTCATCGTCACCGGAAGGGGAAGGAGAGCGGGACAGGTTTTGGGGCAAAGGAGCACTATACACAGCAACTGATCCCGGCACCCCCTTCCGCCCGCCTCAGCGACATAGGTTGACAAAACCGGCTTGGGAAACGTCACATCAAGATTTGAATCCAGAGTGACGTCCAGCTTGGTGATGTTCTTGGAGGCCTTGGTTGGAGTGACCACAGGCGTCAGCAGCAGCTCGGGCTGAAATTGGGGCTCCCACTCCCCCATGCCCACTTCTACGGCCAGCTCATCATAGGCCGAAAACTCGCCTCCCTCAAATTTGAACGTTTTGAACAAAATGCCTTGGAAAAATACTTTGTCAAACCAAAGCGTTCAAGTCGCCCAGAATAGCAAGCAGACTGGTTTCCTCGTCCTTGGCAGGCTTGGGAGAGGACGGAATGGGCGTGGAACAGAGCGGAGGGTCGCCATGCTGCACGGCCTCGAGAAGGTGCAGCTCCTCCCTCAGCCAGTCCTCCTTTGTGGCAGCCAAAAAGGTTGGCTTCTCCACCAATGCCGCTTCCTTTGATAAATTGAACATTTTATTAAAAAACTGGTGAAAAACTACTGTCAAAGCTTGCCTCCAGCTTGGACCGAGTTTCGCGAACATGCTCCCAGTGAGTGCCTCCTCCGGTATTGCGCCAAACTTCAACCTCCTCCTACAAGTTTTTTCAAAAAATTTATTTCTCGCTAGATTGAGACAACTTTTAAAAAACTTACCAAAGACTCTTCCGCAAAAGTTGGGTCATTCATCAGCCCGCTTTCCTTTCCACTCATGGTTTTCAAAAAGGGTTTTTTGACTTTTAGTTAAATTTTTTTCAATAGAAATCAAACATTTGACATCAACAAAAGATACGAGTGTAATCACGCGTCCACGAAATAAATTTTTACATCCATTCTACTTTTGTTAAAAAGATTATTAAACACATACCTACGCGCACCTTCACGTCAACGATTATATTTAACTGGCTCAATAGGTTTAGAATAATATGGAAAACTGCTTAAAACACCTCCTTGTACTAAACTTGCGTGAATAGAAAATTGAAAAGTAGCAACAGATTTTGTTGTAATTTCTCGAAACTTTATCATGCAATTTTTATGGGTTTTTGCTGATAGTGAAGAATTTAGAGGTGCTGGGAAAAAGGGCGGGTTAGTTTGGGTAGAAGCAGTTTGGTCAGTAGCAAAATCGGCAATTGCAGTCAGCAAATCGACCTGACAATTAATCTAGTTTTAGTCTGTTAAAAGCCATAACCCCACAAACCTGGTCTATGCTCACGCCCGTTAGCTCCAAGATTGCTGGTCTTTGATGATTGGCAATCAGCTGTTTAGCCAGCTCTTTTTCCCATTGCTTTTTCACCCAACAATCTAATCCATAGCTGGTTTCATACTAAACTCGTTTTGCAGTCACAGGAAAAATGAACATTTTAGTCAAAGCCACTCACTTGATCAGCCCGAGCAATGTACCTAAGCGTACAGAGTTCTCCTTTTAAGCAGTTGATCAGTCAATCAGCAACCATTGGTGCTGTCAATCCAGCCTCCAGAAGATTTGTACCTCTTAACAAAGACTAATTTGGCCTGCCCTATACTGTATCAGAAATACTTACTCAATTTCCAACTCTTGCAAGTACGGCTCCAATGGCGCCAAGAGTGCGAAGAATTCAAATGCAGGAACATGGCAATAGCTAAATATGACTCTAGCAGGAAAAATGCCTCGAGACATAATAGTTGCAATTATGTATTGCAAATCTGAAAATTGTTTACTTTTAAAGTAGACTTGCTAAAAAATTAAAAAACTAAACAAACTGTGCCACTTGTTTGAGTCCGAAAACCTAACTGTCCTTGAAGTGACAAACAAAAGGTTTCTAAACAAAATCATTCTCAAAATATCGAATTGCATTTTGTAATTCAAAAAAACCCCCATTCAAATTCACCGCTTAGAGCAGATATGAGCATCATAGGTAGATGGTGCACCTTCCGAGAAGTATATTGAATGCATCTTTGATCCCCATGAATATTGGCTGGAAACAAGAAAGCCACTTTCACACATACTACTTTCAATTCCAAGTTTATCTAACTGAATGTTCGCCAGCTTTCTACTGGCTGATAGGTTTCACAGTTAACCGCAAGTCAAACTTTGCATAGGCCAAAGTGGAGTTCCGATAAAGATTCCTAGTCTTTGCATCAATCACACAACATGTTGCCTCCAATTTGAGCGGCAAACCTTGTGAAGCTCTTCCGGACGCATGGAGTCGATGCAGCTCCAGAAAAGTCCGCAGACTTGGCGTGAAGCTTGAAGTGATGGTCGGTCGAGATGTCCAAAGATTTTGCAGAGCATTTCGTTTGGTAAATCCAACAGCTGGAGCTCCTCATTGTCCTTGCTTTCCATTCCTGCCCTAATACCCTAGCCTTCATTTTAAGTGGTGATATGGAAAAAAGAAGCTAATGAAAAAAGTACAAGGCTTTTCGCGGAAGTAGAGATCTTTGGGAGCGTCTGAAGCACGAATGACTGCCCTCGGGGTGACCCTCACACCCCTCCCCCAACCCCCAGCGCTTACCCCTCCCCCAACCCCCCTGCGCCCTTACCCCTCCCCCAGCCCCCTGGGAATGGCGCCCTCTGATTTGTCCATTAGGCCTCCCAAGGTGTTAAGCCCCTCCCACACCCAGATCAACACTCACCCCGCTGAGATATCCCCCCAAGTTTACTAGAATGGTATTTTGCTTTATTGCACAACCAACAAAGCCCAAGCCTTTTGTTTTACCTTTTGAGCTTAAAAAAGTAATGGTTAGTTTTGAAACGCAAGTGATCTTTACAATGAAAGCTAAATAGTCGGAACTGAATGCAATGTTTCACTATTCAGTTACTCTGGCAGGTCAAGTTTCACACTTGTTTCAAAGCCATTCATCCCCGCGCTTTCCTTGATAGTTTAGGCAGAGGAATTTGTCCTTTTAATACATATATTTTTCAGCCTCTCTTCCCAATGCCCCCTTCTAAGCACCATGTAAAGGCAGGCACCAAAGCTTTTCTTTGCGAGAGCCAGTCTTGAGCATCAGCGCTTTACCAGCCATTGCTGCGCTTTGTACTTGGCTCCTTCCTTCAACGCTTTAGCTAAGAATCTCAGTTTGAAGTAAAAATGCTAAAGGAAATTGAATTTGCCCAGTCCCATCCACTCAGTGCTTACAATCGGTCATCTTTTAAAGCACTTGACTTGTTTACTGCTTTTTAAGCCCAGTGGCTTGTAGGCAGTCGCTATTGGTGCTCGTGATTAGCGATTCTCAGTTGTACAATCTTGCGTGCAGCAGCAAACTCTCGCAGCGACCCTGCCCCTGGGCCCTCGTGAGCATGAAAGGTGCCAGCATTAAGAACACCAAAGCCCTGATTACCTTTGCTGCCCAAGTATCTCATTTCTTCCAGGGGCAATTAGGAAAAGAAAGGCATTTGAAGAAGATTCCTCTGAAGCAGTTTTTGCACATCGTGATCCAGCTAGGCTGCAACAGCGTCTGCCCCCGAGCCAACATGGTCTACAAAGGCTACTTCTCCGGGTACAAGTGGGCCAACATGCTGGTGTGTGCTTTGCGCTAGTCTGCACATCCTATCCTCTTGAAGAGATTGCAGGTAAACGTGTGCCAGAACCTGGCCGAGCAATACGGGCTCTGCTTCTGCATTCTCGCCCCCACTCCGCAGATCTGCATCAGCGACGACACCCTTGCCTACCTCTTAGAGGTCACTCTTTCTCTCTCTTTACTTGCCTTTCCAATTTATCGACGGCTCAGGTTTGACTCAGTTTGAGGTTCTCTGGGAGCGTCTGCGAAAGGAGTATGAACAGATGCTTGTCCTATGCAGCAAGGATCAGAGCTGCAGCATCACGTTTGTGCGCTCCTCACTCACCGCCAAGGACCTCAAGAGCAACGGCACTCATATCACCGACAAGGCCGCTGCAGAGCACGCACAGGAAACCCTCGCCCTTGCTCTGTGCTCTTGATTCTTGCTTTTCCAATTCACATGATCATAAAGATCCGTAAATGATGCGACGTTGAAAGATGGCAGTTGACTCTGAAGTTGGCCCATCTTTTCTTCAGCGATGCTTGATTGTTTATAAATCCGCAAAGATTTATAAACAGGCTGGCCGGCAAGGTTGCAGCAGGCAGCACAAGGTGTTGAGAATTGTCAGAGACAGTTCCAAAACTCTAGCAGTGTAAACGTTGCTGGCTGGATAGCTGGTCTGGCTGGCCGGCTTGGTTGCAGCATAGGCCAGAAGTTTGAAAACTGGTCGGAGCCAATTTTGAACTCTGGCAGCAAAAACACGCGGTCGCTGTTGGCTGCAGGCAATTTCAAGATCCGTCCAAGGATAATGAAATTGTCATCGACGATGCTTGCATAGACGGCACAAAACAACTTTGCAGTTAGTTTTCAATGCGCAAGCAGCGGAGTTGCGTCCGAGCCAACGTAGACTGGGGCTGGCAGCGAAGATCTTTGACAATTGACAATGGCCAATTTCAAAGTCCAGCAGCGAAGCGGATCGAAGCTGGTGGCTGTCAGCTGAAGAGAATATTCAAAATCCATTTCAGGATGATGAAATTCTGTTGACGATGCTGATGACGTCAGCATGAAAAGAAACTTTTCAGTTAATTTTCAATGCTGGGTAGCAAAGTCGAATCTTGTCTTGATCGTCAGCATGAAATGGTTTCATAAAATCCGCCAGGATAGAATGAAATCATTGAACGGAGTTGCTCCTTGAAGAGAACTTTCCAGTTTGCTTCAAGACCCTGCGTAGCAGCGGCATGTTTACAGTAGCGGGTGGGCCGTGTGATGTCAGAGTTTCCTGTTTACGCCCGAAAAGTGGCGTGATGACTGGAAACTCGGTGCTGCGATGTTGCTGTCGAAGAACGGACATTGAAAATGGACTTGAAAGTCAATTTCAATTCCATGCAGTGTAGTCGCAGTTGCTGCCGTCTAGAAGTCCATGAGGCCGGGTCTGGCTGAGTGGAGTTCTGGAGCTGCAGGGTGTCCTGTCGGGCAGCAAAGCAAAGTCCGGCAATGCAGGCTGGGCTCGATTCGCTGTCCTGGCTCTGTAGATCGGTGACTGGGGCTTTTGGCTCGATTGCTGTTGATGGTAGAAGGCGGCGAGGTCAAAAGCCGGAGGTTGTTGCAGAAGCGGAAGTTGGCGGAAGTGGTGCTGGTCATTGTAGTAGCATCGTAGAGGTGGTCGGTCGAGGTACAGATAAGTTAATCAGCTCTCTGATCTACCAAACGCTGTGGCAATATACAGCAGGAACTTAGCGAGATTCTCTTGTCATCGTCACCGGAAGGGGAAGGAGAGCGGGACAGGTTTTGGGGCAAAGGAGCACTATACACAGCAACTGATCCCGGCACCCCCTTCCGCCCGCCTCAGCGACATAGGTCGACAAAACCGGCTTGGGAAACGTCACATCAAGATTTGAATCCAGAGTGACGTCCAGCTTGGTGATGTTCTTGGAGGCCTTGGTTGGAGTGACCACAGGCGTCAGCAGCAGCTCGGGCTGAAATTGGGGCTCCCACTCCCCCATGCCCACTTCTACGGCCAGCTCATCATAGGCCGAAAACTCGCCTCCCTCAAATTTGAACGTTTTGAACAAAATGCCTTGGAAAAATACTTTGTCAAACCAAAGCGTTCAAGTCGCCCAGAATAGCAAGCAGACTGGTTTCCTCGTCCTTGGCAGGCTTGGGAGAGGACGGAATGGGCGTGGAACAGAGCGGAGGGTCGCCATGCTGCACGGCCTCGAGAAGGTGCAGCTCCTCCCTCAGCCAGTCCTCCTTTGTGGCAGCCAAAAAGGTTGGCTTCTCCACCAATGCCGCTTCCTTTGATAAATTGAACATTTTAATAAAAAACTGGTGAAAAACTACTGTCAAAGCTTGCCTCCAGCTTGGACCAAGTTTCGCGAACATGCTCCCAGTGAGTGCCTCCTCCAGTATTGCGCCAAACTTCAACCTCCTCCTACAAGTTTTTTCAAAAAATTTATTTCTCGCTAGATTGAGACAACTTTTAAAAAACTTACCAAAGACTCTTCCGCAAAAGTTGGGTCATTCATCAG
This sequence comes from Ptycholaimellus sp. GST1_10, assembly GCA_030248095.1. Taxonomy (NCBI): domain Eukaryota; kingdom Metazoa; phylum Nematoda; class Chromadorea; order Chromadorida; family Chromadoridae; genus Ptycholaimellus; species Ptycholaimellus sp. GST1_10. The sequence continues at coordinate 12,625 of JASANA010003773.1, forward strand.
CCCGCTTTCCTTTCCACTCATGGTTTTCAAAAAGGGTTTTTTGACTTTTAGTTAAATTTTTTCAATAGAAATCAAACATTTGACATCAACAAAAGATACGAGTGTAATCACGCGTCCGCGAAATAAATTTTTACATCCATTCTACTTTTGTTAAAAAGATTATTAAACACATACCTACGCGCACCTTCACGTCGACGATTATATTTAACTGGCTCAATAGGTTTAGAATAATATGGAAAACTGCTTAAAACACCTCCTTGTACTAAACTTGCGTGAATAGAAAATTGAAAAGTAGCAACAGATTTTGTTGTAATTTCTCGAAACTTTATCATGCAATTTTTATGGGTTTTTGCTGATAGTGAAGAATTTAGAGGTGCTGGGAAAAAGGGCGGGTTAGTTTGGGTAGAAGCAGTTTGGTCAGTAACAAAATCGGCAATTGCAGTCAGCAAATCGACCTGACAATTAATCTAGTTTTAGTCTGTTAAAAGCCATAACCCCACAAACCTGGTCTATGCTCACGCCCGTTAGCTCCAAGATTGCTGGTCTTTGATGATTGGCAATCAGCTGTTTAGCCAGCTCTTTTTCCCATTGCTTTTTCACCCAACAATCTAATCCATAGCTGGTTTCATACTAAACTCGTTTTGCAGTCACAGGAAAAATGAACATTTTAGTCAAAGCCACTCACTTGATCAGCCCGAGCAATGTACCTAAGCGTACAGAGTTCTCCTTTTAAGCAGTTGATCAGTCAATCAGCAACCATTGGTGCTGTCAATCCAGCCTCCAGAAGATTTGTACCTCTTAACAAAGACTAATTTGGCCTGCCCTATACTGTATCAGAAATACTTACTCAATTTCCAACTCTTGCAAGTACGGCTCCAATGGCGCCAAGAGTGCGAAGAATTCAAATGCAGGAACATGGCAATAGCTAAATATGACTCTAGCAGGAAAAATGCCTCGAGACATAATAGTTGCAATTATGTATTGCAAATCTGAAAATTGTTTACTTTTAAAGTAGACTTGCTAAAAAATTAAAAAACTAAACAAACTGTGCCACTTGTTTGAGTCCGAAAACCTAACTGTCCTTGAAGTGACAAACAAAAGGTTTCTAAACAAAATCATTCTCAAAATATCGAATTGCATTTTGTAATTCAAAAAAACCCCCATTCAAATTCACCGCTTAGAGCAGATATGAGCATCATAGGTAGATGGTGCACCTTCCGAGAAGTATATTGAACGCATCTTTGATCCCCATGAATATTGGCTGGAAACAAGAAAGCCACTTTCACACATACTTCTTTCAATTCCAAGTTTATCTAACTGAATGTTCGCCAGCTTTCTACTGGCTGATAGGTTTCACAGTTAACCGCAAGTCAAACTTTGCATAGGCCAAAGTGGAGTTCCGATAAAGATTCCTAGTCTTTGCATCAATCACACAACATGTTGCCTCCAATTTGAGCGGCAAACCTTGTGAAGCTCTTCCGGACGCATGGAGTCGATGCAGCTCCAGAAAAGTCCGCAGACTTGGCGTGAAGCTTGAAGTGATGGTCGGTTGAGATGTCCAAAGATTTTGCAGAGCATTTCGTTTGGTAAATCCAACAGCTGGAGCTCCTCATTGTCCTTGCTTTCCATTCCTGCCCTAATACCCTAGCCTTCGTTTTAAGTGGTGATATGGAAAAAAGAAGCTAATGAAAAAAGTACAAGGCTTTTCGCGGAAGTAGAGATCTTTGGGAGCGTCTGAAGCACGAATGACTGCCCTCGGGGTGACCCTCACACCCCTCCCCCAACCCCCAGCTCTTACCCCCCCCCCAACCCCCCTGCGCCCTTACCCCTTCCCAGCCCCCTGGGAATGGCGCCCTCTGATTTGTCCATTAGGCCTCCCAAGGTGTTAAGCCCCTCCCACACCCAGATCAACACTCACCCTGCTGAGATATCCCCCCAAGTTTACTAGAATGGTATTTTGCTTTATTGCACAACCAACAAAGCCCAAGCCTTTTGTTTTACCTTTTGAGCTTAAAAAAGTAATGGTTAGTTTTGAAACGCAAGTGATCTTTACAATGAAAGCTAAATAGTCGGAACTGAATGCAATGTTTCACTATTCAGTTACTCTGGCAGGTCAAGTTTCACACTTGTTTCAAAGCCATTCATCCCCGCGCTTTCCTTGATAGTTTAGGCAGAGGAATTTGTCCTTTTAATACATATATTTTTCAGCCTCTCTTCCCAATGCCCCCTTCTAAGCACCATGTAAAGGCAGGCACCAAAGCTTTTCTTTGCGAGAGCCAGTCTTGAGCATCAGCGCTTTACCAGCCATTGCTGCGCTTTGTACTTGGCTCCTTCCTTCAACGCTTTAGCTAAGAATCTCAGTTTGAAGTAAAAATGCTAAAGGAAATTGCATTTGCCCAGTCCCATCCACTCAGTGCTTACAATCGGTCATCTTTTAAAGCACTTGACTTGTTTACTGCTTTTTAAGCCCAGTGGCTTGTAGGCAGTCGCTATTGGTGCTCGTGATTAGCGATTCTCAGTTGTACAATCTTGCGTGCAGCAGCAAACTCTCGCAGCGACCCTGCCCCTGGGCCCTCGTGAGCATGAAAGGTGCCAGCATTAAGAACACCAAAGCCCTGATTACCTTTGCTGCCCAAGTATCTCATTTCTTCCAGGGGCAATTAGGAAAAGAAAGGCATTTGAAGAAGATTCCTCTGAAGCAGTTTTTGCACATCGTGATCCAGCTAGGCTGCAACAGCGTCTGCCCCCGAGCCAACATGGTCTACAAAGGCTACTTCTCCGGGTACAAGTGGGCCAACATGCTGGTGTGTGCTTTGCGCTAGTCTGCACATCCTATCCTCTTGAAGAGATTGCAGGTAAACGTGTGCCAGAACCTGGCCGAGCAATACGGGCTCTGCTTCTGCATTCTCGCCCCCACTCCGCAGATCTGCATCAGCGACGACACCCTTGCCTACCTCTTAGAGGTCACTCTTTCTCTCTCTTTACTTGCCTTTCCAATTTATCGACGGCTCAGGTTTGACTCAGTTTGAGGTTCTCTGGGAGCGTCTGCAAAAGGAGTACGAACAGATGCTCGTCCTATGCAGCAAGGATCAGAGCTGCAGCATCACGTTTGTGCGCTCCTCACTTAGTCTCTACTCCATGATGCCGATCTGTACTTGGTTCATGTGTTGACGATCAAAAATCTAATTTTTGGATCTTCCACAAGAGATGCCTCTGGGCACTTAACACTCCATAATTCATGGTTCGTGCTCCATGGGACAAGGCCACCTCCGGAGCATCAGACAGTTTACTTTATTTTGCTCTTTGCAAGTATCCATTTACTAAAACTATTTGGAACTTGCAATAAAAAGTGGAGGTACAGCGTCCATATAACTGATAAGCTACCATGAAATTAACTGATCAGTCATAAGGTTTTCATTATTTTGCTCTTTGCAAGTATCCATTTACTAAAACTATTTGGAACTTGCAATATAAAGAGGAGGTACAGCGTCCATATAACTGATAAGCTACCATGAAATTAACTGATCAGTCATATGGTTTTCACTATTTTGCTCTTTGCAAGTATCCATTTACCAAAACTATTTGGAACTTGCAATAAAAAGTGGAGGTACAGCTACCATATAACTGATAAGCTACCATGAAATTAACTGATCAGTCATAAGGTTTTCTTTATTTTGCTCTTTGCAAGTATCCATTTACTAAAATTATTTGGAACTTGCAATAAAAAGTGGAGGTACAGCGTCCATATAACTGATAAGCTACCATGAAATTAACTGATCAGTCATAAGGTTTTCATTATTTTGCTCTTTGCAAGTATCCATTTACCAAAACTATTTGGAACTTGCAATAAATAGTGGAGGTACAGCTACCATATAACTGATAAGCTACCATGAAATTAACTGATCAGTCATAAGGTTTTCATTATTTTGCTCTTTGCAAGTATCCATTTACTAAAACTATTTGGAACTTGCAATAAAAAGTGGAGGTACAGCGTCCATATAACTGATAAGCTACCATGAAATTAACTGATCAGTCATAAGGTTTTCATTATTTTGCTCTTTGCAAGTATCCATTTACCAAAACTATTTGGAACTTGCAATAAAAAGTGGAGGTACAGCTACCTTATAACTGATAAGCTACCATGAAATTAACTGATCAGTCATAAGGTTTTCATTATTTTGCTCTTTGCAAGTATCCATTTACCAAAACTATTTGGAACTTGCAATAAAAAGTGGAGGTACAGCTACCTTTATAACTGATAAGCTACCATGAAATTAACTGATCAGTCATAAGGTTTTCATTATTTTGCTCTTTGCAAGTATCCATTTACTAAAACTATTTGGAACTTGCAATAAAAAGTGGAGGTACAGCGTCCATATAACTGATAAGCTACCATGAAATTAACTGATCAGTCATAAGGTTTTCATTATTTTGCTCTTTGCAGTATCCATTTACCAAAACTATTTGGAACTTGCAATAAAAAGTGGAGGTACAGCTACCATATAACTGATAAGCTACCATGCAATTAACTGATTAGTCATAAGGTTTTCATTATATTGCTCTTTGTAAGTATCCATTTACTAAAACTATTTGGAACTTGCAATAAAAAGTGGAGGTACAGCGTCCATATAACGGATAAGCTACCATGAAATTAACTGATCAGTCATAAGGTTTTCATTATTTTGCTCTTTGCAAGTATCCATATACCCAAACTATTTGGAACTTCCAATAAAAAGTGGAGGTACAGCGTCCATATAACTGATAAGCTACCATGAAATTAACTGATCAGTCATAAGGTTTTCATTATTTTGCTCTTTGCAAGTATCCATTTACCAAAACTATTTGGAACTTGCAATAAAAAGTGGAGGTACAGCGTCCATATAACTGATAAGCTACCATGAAATTAACTGATCAGTCATAAGGTTTTCATTATTTTGCTCTTTGCAAGTATGCATTTACCAAAACTATTTGGAACTTGCAATAAAAAGTGGAGGTACAGCTACCATATAACTGATAAGCTACCATGAAATTAACTGATCAGTCATAAGGTTATCATTATTTTGCTCTTTGCAAGTATCCATTTACCAAAACTATTTGGAACTTGCAATAAAAAGTGGAGGTACAGCTACCATATAACTGATAAGCTACCATGCAATTAACTGATTAGTCATAAGGTTTTCATTATATTGCTCTTTGCAAGTATCCATTTACTAAAACTATTTGGAACTTGCAATAAAAAGTGGAGGTACAGCGTCCATATAACGGATAAGCTACCATGAAATTAACTGATCAGTCATAAGGTTTTCATTATTTTGCTCTTTGCAAGTATCCATATACCCAAACTATTTGGAACTTGCAATAAAAAGTGGAGGTACAGCGTCCATATAACTGATAAGCTACCATGAAATTAACTTATCAGTCATAAGGTTTTCATTATTTTGCTCTTTGCAAGTATCCATTTACCAAAACTATTTGGAACTTGCAATAAAAAGTGGAGGTACAGCGTCCATATAACATAAGCTACCATGAAATTAACTGATCAGTCATAAGGTTTTCATTATTTTGCTCTTTGCAAGTATCCATTTACCAAAACTATTTGGAACTTGCAATAAAAAGTGGAGGTACAGCTACCATATAACTGATAAGCTACCATGAAATTAACTGATCAGTCATAAGGTTTTTATTATTTTGCTCTTTGCAAGCATCCATTTACTAAAACTATTTGGAACTTGCAATAAAAAGTGGAGGTACAGCGTCCATATAACTGATAAGCTACCATGAAATTAACTGATCAGTCATAAGGTTTTCATTATTTTGCTCTTTGCAAGTATCCATTTACCAAAACTATTTGGAACTTGCAATAAAAAGTGGAGGTACAGCTACCTTATAACTGATAAGCTACCATGAAATTAACTGATCAGTCATAAGGTTTTCATTATTTTGCTCTTTGCAAGTATCCATTTACTAAAACTATTTGGAACTTGCAATAAAAAGTGGAGGTAAAGCGTCCATATAACTGATAAGCTACCATGAAATTAACTGATCAGTCATAAGGTTTTCATTATTTTGCTCTTTGCAAGTATCCATTTACCAAAACTATTTGGAACTTGCAATAAAAAGTGGAGGTACAGCTACCATATAACTGATAAGCTACCATGAAATTAACTGATCAGTCATAAGGTTTTCATTATTTTGCTCTTTGCAAGTATCCATTTACTAAAACTATTTCGAACTTGCAATAAAGAGTGGAGGTACAGCGTCCATATAACTGATAAGCTACCATGAAATTAACTGATCAGTCATAAGGTTTTCATTATTTTGCTCTTTGCAAGTATCCATTTACCAAAATTATTTGGAACTTGCAATAAAAAGTGGAGGTACAGCGTCCATATAACTGATAAGCTACCATGAAATTAACTGATCAGTCATAAGGTTTTCATTATTTTGCTCTTTGCAAGTATCCATTTACCAAAACTATTTGGAACTTGCAATAAAAAGCTGAGGTACAGCTACCATATAACTGATAAGATACCATGAAATTAACTGATCAGTCATAAGGTTTTCATTATTTTGCTCTTTGCAAGTATCCATTTACCAAAACTTTTGGAACTTGCAATAAAAAGTGGAGGTACAGCGTCCATATAACTAAGCTGCCATGAAATTAACTGATCAGTGATAAGGTAAGCGAAAGCTAATCACCCATTCATATCGCTCATAAACTCGATCATCTATATATAACTAGGGCGCTGTCGCGCCCTAGGATTAGGCCAAAGAGCCAATGACCTAGGTTGGGGGGTGTTGCAATGAATACCTACACCCATACATGAATGAGAAGCAAAGGGAAAGGGAAGGTAAGGAGTTCGTGCGGTACTTTTGTTACCAATTTTAAAATTTTATCAATTTATTTTATCCCTTTATTCCTGAGTTTTTCCCTTTTTCGCGAGTGCCCACCACAATTTGATGTTGCTCTTTCCAATGCAAAAAAATAGAACAATTGGTACAGTATGTGATGAGAAAAAGGCTTATGAATTTAAAGATCTGGCACTAACCCTCAAAACATACACCTGAGTCGAAAAGAGGGGCTGGGCGCTGACGGTCGCTCTGCTCCCTCGCGTCAGCCCAATTAAACAGTATGAAACAATAAAAAAACATTCTGACACTGATTAAGAATCAGTTAGGGATTGGCTGGACTAAAGGGCGAGTCTACGGCATTGCCCCTTGTTCTCCTTCCAAAGCGGGCAAAGTCAGAGCTTGATCCAGGTTTGCCGTCACCAGCACTATCGTCTGCTCCTCTGCCAACCAACACCATACACGTTCCATTCAATGCACCCATTCCTTCCGTTTACCATACTTGCGAAGAGCCGTGAAGAAACGCAGAGTTGCCAGCAGCAGGGCCAGATGCCAACCCACAAGACCACCCAGCGACACAATCAGGATTAAAATGCCACCAAAGAAACTGTTTTTCGAAGCCTCCTCCTCTGACTTATCCTCAATTGAGTTGGAGATTATTCCAGAAAAAATAATTAGAACAGACCTTCACATCCTGCGACCAGGCGTAGATATGGAGGACAAAGAAGACCAGGAGAATATGCAGTTGCAAAACCTGTTCTGACTTCAGTCTTTGTTATTTCTTTGAATTAAAAGAGGACCTTGAATAGGAGATATGGCTTGATGAAGGTTGACTGCTTCTTTGCATGGCCAAAAAAGTAAATGCCGGTGAAGAGGAGATTGACACCGGCGAGGACGAGCAAAAGAGTGACCAAGTTCTTGCCCGATGCCGCATCCAATTCTTCTGTAAATCTACATCGGCTCAACAAAAGGAAAATATAGCAAATTGTGGAGATCAAGAAAACCTTCTAGAGCTTCTGAAATGGTGGCCGATTTGCTCAGGCCTACGCACAGCCAAACTATCGTCAGTATTGCTTCCAGCAAGGAGAGTATTAGGCAGGCTGCCTCCAATCACCAGTCCTCTTTCGCAAATCAGTTGCTAGCTTATTTTCGAGGGCTCCTTTATGTCCTTTACCGCATCAACATCGGTGCTTTTTATGACAAGTTATGGCCAGTTTCGTTAATTAACTTTTAAAAATGGTTAAAATTAAGGTTGTTGTAGTCTAATAAAGAGCATATTTACTATAATCTACAAACCATTTTAACACTTGGTGTGACAAGGTGCGAATTTTAACTAAGAATGAGAGCATTTCATTTTTAGCAAGCTGTAAACATTATTTAAACTTTCGCCGATTTCTCAACTATTACTGCATCTTGTCCAAAATCTCAACTGTTACTGCGTCCAGTCAACTATGAAAAGCTTCCCATCCAAAATCAGAATAATATGCATAAAGGCTATATGTTTCGTATAAAGGTAAAATCACCTAAGATTCGCTATTTTAGGCCATTATTGAAAGGGACCATATCGCGTCGTAGAGAGCACTAAATTTAATGCAATCAACGCCAAAGAGCATAATTTTGAATGCTTTAGCCGCCTATTTGCTCAGTTTTTATATAATTTCAGAAACATTTCTTAACTACTGCTATGGCTGAGAAAATGAAAATGCCTCGACGCTGAGGCAGCCGCCGCAGGTTTGGTAGCGGTCTCTTTGAAGGTTTGCCGGGAGCATGCTCTATCTCTTAAATCTGACAAACAATATCCATCTCAATGGAAGAGGAAATTCGCAGACAACCGATTTCTGTTTGCAATGCGCGGTTGCATACTTAAGAAAATGTGAAACCGGTATACTTTGACCCACAATTAAGTGCTGAAGCAAGTCAACGCCGCACGAAGGAAGCGACAAATGACATCATTCTATGAGCGACTCTTCAGCGGAGTTTTCAGTGCATCAAAGGTTCAGGCCTACGAAAGCGAAGATATGCTGCGATTGCTAGGTTACCAATCACTACATTGATCACTGGGCATTTTCTGCCGTCTCTTGTTTTTTGTGCTAGACATGAAAAAGACTAGGAAGCCATGAATTTTGTCTCTACGCCTTTGAGGCAGTTTTAATTAGACGGGTTCCTTGCGGGCTTTCGCGACAGACGAAAATATTTTCACCAATTTGGTGAAGTTCAAGGGTTCAACAATTTCAACCACTTCGAAATTGATATGGCTATAACTTTCAGCAACAATCTACTATCGCGCTAATATATGCACTGCCGAAATCTATGCTTTGACTTCAGGAAAACCCTTGAATATCGCTTGGAAAAATGTTTGAAAGCGGCAGATTTTTGCGAAGCTCTTTGGCCTGTCTCACGTTGTTTCAACGGCGTGCCGTTGTTAAATTAATGTTTTTATGGTCGACACAAAATATTGGAATAGCAACATAGTTAATGAATATAATACGACAAGACGATCACTTAGCCACACGAAAGTGGAATTGTAAACAACGATTTCAGCTAAACTCAATCTAAATAGCTTTTGGCATCTAATTTCACAAGTTTTCTCTGAAAAATATATTTCCTTGATTTTCAGTATGTTTATTTATTTGTTAACTGTGATCTATGGCTAAATGAAAAAGATGACTGGACAAATTGATATGTGGCCAAATGAAGAAGATGTACAGCACCAGAAAAAAAACCAGACAGAGACGGCAGGAAGAAAGGAAGAGGCAATCACTTTGGCACCGCGAGGCATGGACAATTACGCTCCCACATCCCTCTTTCAAGGCAGCACACGAGACGAGATCCATTTAATCCAACAAAAAACGCACTTCAATCAAAGGGACTCTTCCCTATCGTATCATCAGCAAAGGTACAGATAGACACTGCTCATCTTTTTTCTGGCTAGGCCAGAGCCCTCCTGGTTCAAATGGCTGGTCAGAGGCGTCGTCGTAGAAAAAGGCGAATATCCGCAAAGCTCGGCCGCTCTTCTGGCCGCAGACTCCAGCAGGAGAGCATCAGATCGTACACCTCCCCAGAACAGCCCGCCGGACGCCCCAGCACTGCCTACACAGCCAGAGAGGATTGAGCCTTGGAGGGGGCTGGGCTGTGAAATGACCTTGAGCTGGCCTGAGGAAGCAGCAATCTGAGCGTTGGCGACAACGACGGCATCGTCCAGCTCGTCGAAGGGTCGCTGGCTGCCCAGTGTCCACAGCTCCCACAGCGTCACCCCCATCGCCCACACGTCCGTCGCGTGCGAGAACTTACCCTAAAGCCCCACTGCTCCAGCTATTGAGGAGGGGAGCATGGAATGGGGTATTCTTGATGGAATACTCTATGGCAAGAAAGAGTTAGCAAGGGCCTACCAGGAGGAGGGCTTCTGGGGCCATCCAACGGATGGGAAGCAGAAAGCTGCCTTCGATGCGGTAGTAGGCACTCTCGTGCAGGCCCCGAGCCAGGCCAAAGTCTCCGATCTTCACACTCCTCCCTTCCTCGCTCACCAAGCTGGAACCAGTCGCTAATTCCTCCTTTGCATTCGTTTCAATCGTTCAATCCAACCAATTCCTGGTGGCCACATCCCGGTGGACAAAGTGCAGCGATTCCAAATAGGCCATGCCGGAGGCAATCTCAGCAGCCAGACGGACTAGGTCGCTGCTCCTCAAATGGCTGGCCATGATGAGCTTGAGGTGGGATTGATGGTGAAGGGTGGTGCCTGAGACGATGGCTTTGTCGCTGAAGCCAGTGGTTGAGGTCGCCGCCGGTCACGTACTCCAGGACCATGAGCTTGGGATCGCCGGCCGCGCACACTCCCACCAGGCCCACCACATTCGGATGGTTCAGCTGGGCCAGCACTCCCAGTTCCTAAGCACCTCTTTGCCATTTAGAGCAGGCATGCCAAATCCAGACAAGGCTAGATAGACGAGCCTTGTCAAAGTCTTCGTTCAGCTGTTCATCGCCGTCCTGACGCAGTAGCTTGACGGCGACATCCATCGGCCCGGCCTCTGTGCCCAGTTTGCAGTGGTGCACCTGAGTATGGCTAGGACTAGGAGCTGAAGCAAGGTGAGGGGGCTGAAAGGAGGCAACCTCTCCGAACTGTCCCTGGCCTAGACGGCTCACCAGCTGCAGACGATGGCGCGGGATGTGAACCAGGCCGCTCGCAAGGCCGGAGCAGGCGCCCGGCAGCTCCAGCACCGAGTATTTCGAGCGCTCCATCGTACCCTACACACCAGACTGGAGCTGGAAGACAGAGGGAACTGGAAGACAAAGGTGGTGTGTACCTGAAGGGAGCGGAGGTGGCGCTGGAGGTCGGCCAGCTCTGAGCATGCGTAATGGCTGGAGGAGCTGGCCTCGCCTAACCTGCAGCCGCAATCCTTCTATGCCGTGGATGAAAGAGAGCAGGAAAAAGGTGAATGAGGAGTAATGGAGGACCTGGAAGGAGGCGGTAGAAGCGGAGTTTCAGGCTCGGCGTACTCGGAGCTCTCCTCGCCCTCCTCACTGGTCACGTAGGCTGGCGGCGGGCTGAGTGGGGGCGGGCGATTGGGTGGCAGTGGATGGACCTGAGTGGGGAGCAGAGAGTCAATCTAAGATGGACAAAATCGGAGAGTAGAAGCGAACCTTCTCTTTCTCCCTCAGGGCATTCTCCACATTGGCCACATGGGCAAAGAAGGAGCTGGTAGAGGCTGTCATGGGCTGCTCCAGCGGCCGCGTGTGCACCGTCAGCTTCCTATCCGTAGCCAGGCTGAACGCCTCTCCATTCTGCCCTGCACAAGACGCGCATTCTAGATGCATCTACTGATTCATTTTCTATTGCGGCTATACTTTCTTCTTTCCCTGCCAAAAAGGTCTGGAATAGGAAATGAAATTGACATACGATGGCGCGCAAGCGTGGCCAGTCCAGCGTAGACAGCGGAGTAGGCTTCCTGGGTGAGTTTGCGCTGGCGAATGTAGATGGCCACGATCACTGCCCCGCTACCCACCAGCACAAATGCACTCACGCCTACAAACACCTCATCTGTGAGCCACGAGAAGAGTGGATTGAGAGACGCACCGATGATGAGGGCAAGGTAGGCGGGCGGCATGGAGTCCACGCTGAACACAGCCAGTCCGTCCTGCGGGAATACCAATGGGATCGGCACCTCTGCACTGCTCCCGTTCACCTCCTCCTTGTAGGCCACTGCAATCTTTTCCCATCACCCTCACGGCCTCCAACCCTCAAAACTCTCACCCGACTCCACGCGAACTTCGCCGAGAAGCAGCCAGTCTGCGGCAGGGACGAGATGCAGGCGCAGCATTCTCGCTGCCCGCCCCACCATCGGCATCCGCACCCAGCCTCCCTTCTCTGCAATATTCCTTCCTACATGGACCCTGAAGGAGGAGAGAAAAACGGCCAACCTCTGGTCTCGCTAGGCTGGTAGGCAAAGTCAAGACTGCGCCAGGAGGCCCCGTCCTCTGAGTATGCCAGGCTGGCCTGGCAAAAGCCCGCAGCGTCCGTGTACACCGACACCCAGGACACGGCCCGTAGACCTCCGGCCAGTTCCAGGCCCAGTCGCACCCCCTCCGCTCCCGCCTTCCAGGAGACCTAAGAGCAATGCCGATGATTGTATTTTTTTTTTTTCGGTTCACAGATTTTAATCTGGAGAAAAGGAATGGCCTATCGGCCACATCCAAACGAATGAAACACATTACTGCGGCATGAGAAAGCTTTGGATCGCCTAATGCAGGTGTTTGCAAACAGGATAGGGCCCAGTAGTAAAAGAGCAGGTGCAATGATCATCTGTCCAGTAGCCGCCGGGCCTCAGTGAAGAGCCGTTCCCTGCTTCCTGCCGCAGCTTCCTCCGAGACCAGGTTCCAGAGCCCCCGCGCCCTGAAGGGCCACAGACACTCCAGGCTCCTGGCCCCGGTTGGAGGTGCCTCAATGTGATGCTTCCCCCGAAGGTTTGTGAAGATTCGTGTAAAGAATATTGGGCATCCATGGAAAAATATTTGATCGGCAGCTTCAGGGGAGTAGAGGTGAGGGGGAGGAGCTGGGGAAGGGAAGCGGGTGGTCAAGAGGGGAGTGAGGCTATTGGCAGGTGCGGCAGGGGCTGGCAGAAGGCTTTTTGGGCCTATATGGCCCTCACAGGCAGCGCGTTTTGTTAGTTTGTAGCAGCGTTGCATGAGGCTTAGATCAGCGAGCAGCCGCCGCCTCTCTAGACTCTCCCACCCAAGCTCCTTGCAGCGTCCAGCATAGCCAGAGGGTGGAGAGCGCCTATTTGTCCGCCTGAAGATATGATAGGCAAAAGCCCTTTGCACCTTCTCAAGCTTGCCTATTGCCTCTCTGGGGGAGGGGGCCCAAACTTGAGGAGCGTATTCTAGGTGGGGGCGAATGTATGTGGTGTAGGCAAGATTGAGGGTGCAAAAGGTGGGTGAGTTGAAGCATTTTTTCACAAAATATGCAGCAGAATTCGCCGAGTTAATAGCTGCTTGAATTTGCGGGCCTTGGCTTAGAGAAGGGCAGAAGAGGAGGCCAAGGTCGCGGGTGGGGGCATTTGCGGGGGCGCGAGGGACCTGAAAGCCGCCTAGGAGGAAGGGTGGAGGAGCGCCAGGGCCTGCATGGAGGGCGGTGCACTTTTCGGGAGCCACTGGGAGCTGCCAGGATGATGCCCAGCTAGCTAGTGCATCTAAACCAGCCTGGAGAGAGCCTGGGTCATGAGAGGCAAGCTTAACATCATCTGCATAAAACCAGCTTGAGAGGCCAGGGATTTGATTCAGCCTCCAGGCTAAGGGCAGAAGAAAAACATTGAAGAGGATGGGACTGGCTGCGCCTCCCTGCACGATAGAGGAGGTGACTGGCTGCCTGGCAGAGCTCCCCTTTCCTACTCTCACCTTAAAGCTCCGCCCCCGCATGAATGCCTCTAGCCAAAAACACATCTCATCCCCAAAGCCTAGGTTTCTGCAGATGTGGAGGAGCTTCGAGTGGCTTACCCGGTCAAAGGCCTTGGAAAAGTCAATGAAAATCATGTCCACGCCAAGGCCTAAGTGAAGTGAGCTTGCTAGGTAGGCTTGGAAGGAAAGAAGGTTCGTTGCAGTTGATCTGTTAGTCCTGAACCCATGCATGTTGGAGGGAAAAATTAGGCTGCGTTCTAGATGGATGCGTAGGTGGCGAGCAAGCATACGATCCAGAATTTTTGAGAGGGCTGGGAGGAGGGTGATGGGGCGGTAGGAGGAAGCAGCTGATGGAGAGCCCTTCTTCTTGAAGATGGGGACAACGGTGCTCTCTTTCCATTGGTAGGGGAAGCAGTGGCTGGAGAGGCAGGAGAGGAGGAAGGGCGAGGAAGAAGAAGGGGAACCCAGCGATGGGGGTCGCTGTGAAAGCTGCCGGAGGGCAGGCGGCCGTCGGAGAGGAGGCCGAGGCCGCCGCTGAGGCTGCTGGACTTGGCCAGGCCGTCGTAGGCCCAGTCCCTGCCGAGGGCGCCTGCTCCTGGCGCTGGCAGCAGGCTGTACGAGGCTAGGCCATCTGGAACAGGAGGCTTAGCTGAGGCTCAAGGAAGGAGAGGATTGGGGGGGGGGGGGGGCAACCGGAAAGTGTGCAGCCGTAGAGTTCCAGACGGAGACAGACGGTGCGTGTGGTCTCGGAGAAGGGGACGAGTCGAAGCTTGCTGGCCACGATCGGACTGCTCAGCTCTCGCAGCACCGGCGTGAACGTATTCTTGTTGCCCTCCAGCAGCTGCAAGCATTTGTCTATTTCTGATGAATTGTTTTCGTTCTTTCTCAGATTCTTGTTTCTTTCGTCATTGAATAAGGCGATTGCTGAATTTGTTGTTTAGTTTGTGACGACGAGAAACAAAGGGTCAGTTGCAGAGTGTGTGACGAATAGATGTTGGCCTGCGGAACTGGTGAGTGTGTGCGACCTTGAAGAGCGGTGGGTCCAACTCCCTTTCTCACAAGTGTCTCATGGGACCTTCACGGCCGCTAATGACCGCTAGGGGGCTCTCCTTCTCTACTGCCGTTACGTAGACTCCCTCCCTCATCCCTCCCTCCGCACTCCCACACACTCCCTCTCTGTCCAAGGTCGCCCATGCTCCTCTATCTCCCCTTCCCCATCTCGCCCACAAAGAACCTACAGCCAGCCCGACATCCACAGGAAGTTCACGCACCACTTTTTCTTCCACTTCCAGTTCCAAAGTCTGCCCCGATGAGGCCGTAACTGCACGGCTCATGAAATTCGCCTGAACCCGTGAGTTGCTGTTCACAGGGGGCATTCCGATGTTTACCATCGTCCCTGGCCTCATGAGTGGGGGGATGGATATTGAGGTCCGGGCATTCATCAGATGGACGTCCCTTCCTCCCTTCCCCTCCATTTATGGGCTGGAACCCTGCGGGCTGCTTCTGGGAGCAATAAATACTCAAGGCCCTCACCCGCCTCAAGGACAGCCGCCTTCCCACCTTGGCCCCCTTTTCTTCCCCCGCCAACTATGCAAATAAGCAGCCTTGTGTTCGAGCACCACTTCCAACCCAGCTCCCCTCCTGTTCCCGAGCCAATTAATTTGAAGCAGCAAGAACACAGTCCCCCCAGAGAATGCGACTCATTGAGTGCCTGCATTGGGCTGAGATTGGGGAGGTATTGAGGCGCATCCATCTCCATTACCCGGGCCAACAAAGAAGCCCTTTGTATCCTTGCACAAAAAAGGGCACACGCTGGGTCAAGAGCCTTTCTTCAACGCCCCCGCACTCCCCAGCAGCCCACTGCAGTTGGCCTCATGATGGATTGCTCAAAAGAGCCTCCCACCTGCACCTCGGCATATGGGCCTCGCCCTGCCCCCCCCCTCTACTGCGGCTAATTAGCAAATGAGTGGGCTGGGGCTGAGAGATAAGGATGGCTGGGGCTCGCCTTTGACCCCAACTCACCGCCTCCTGCATCCCTCATCAATTCTCAAGGAGCTTGGAGTCTTGGACAGGCTCTGGAGTCATGGGTTGATGAGAAAGGTGCTTACTTCACTGTCATCCTCAGTGGCGTAGGCAGTCCAGGAAGGAAGGCCCGGTCGCCAGTAGTGGAGCTTGTAGAAGGGTGCGTACTGCAGGCATCACTTTCAAATCAGCATTGGGAGGAAGAGGCAGGATGAGCGAACCTCGCGCCCGTGACCGTCGCCGAATCGGCCCTGGGTCTCTACAGCTGTGATACGCGTAGGCTCGCCCAGGTCAACCTCCAGCCACTCTGCGGACTCCGGCGATATCTGAGCCTCCGGGCACCAGGCGCCACCATCCGCTTCCACTCGCACCCTGCAGTTCATTTTCAGCCTGCTTTCTTGTTCCTTGTCCTTTGGGTTCGCCCATTGAGTTTGCTGCGAGCTTTGCTTCATGGAATCAGCCTGGTAGGTTAGCGAAAGATGAATGTGGCTGGTTTGATATCCTGCCTGCTCTTCCAGCTCATTTCCGAGCATCCCCGGTGCGATGGGGATCTGAGTGAAAGCGGACTTTGGGCGTCTAGACAGGGGGGCTATTGAGCAAAAGGCCGCCTCTTCCCCCTCCCCGCATTGTCCGCCCACCAACCCCTCCCATTTCTCGCATCGGCAATGAGCCGAGGCGGTTGGCACCAGCCTCCTGTCAATGCGCCCTTTACCGCCTTGTTTGCTCTCGCAGATAAAAGGTCGCCCTATGGTCATCCATCGCCGGAAACCTACCTTAGGTGCCCAGGTGAAAGATGGATGTCGGCAGTGTTGCAAAGGTGGTGCTGGTAGGGCGATGATAGGCATAGGGAAGACGGTCATAAAACCCCTGCTGTTGCCCCCCCCCCAGAAGAGGAGAAGGGAGCGTGACATGGAACCGGCAATAAAAGCGTCCCAGCTCAGGGCTGAGGCTCCCCCGGTGAGACACACCTGGTCACCGCGCGCCCTCATTACCAAGGCTCTCGGACTGGTGCTGAGCATGGCAGGTTGGCTGGCCTCTGCTGTTCACAATTAGGATTGGCTCTGGGGGAGGATCAATGGAGGCCTTTTGTAGGCAGGGCGGGTGAAAAAGGAAGCGCTAAGCCTCCTGACAAGCTTTGTCCTCTCACCCGGCTTGCCTCATTAGTGACCTCAGCCAACCGCAGCTGAGCAGGTCCTTCCCTGTCCACTGCCCTTCAAGCGTCACACGCACAAAATGATTAGCCTCAAAACGCCATGAGGTATAATATCCAAGCGTGGAATATTTTTCGAAGAAATTTCGATAAATCCATCGTTTGCTAGGTGGCTTTCTATTGAAAGTGATTTGGGTAATACATCTCCATGCTCACGCAATGTTTGGCATGGGCAGACATGAAAGGCGGGCCTTCCGACTGTAATGATGGCAGGGGATTATGGGCTGGTGCATGCGAATGTTCCGCCAAAGAAAAAGACGCCCTCTCAGAGTCGCGTTCCCTGGTTCCCTAATCGGCTCTGACCTTGAGCGAACCCAGAAAACCCACAGCGACAGGTGGCCGAAGGAGGCTGGCTAATCGGGCAGAGGCGATTAGAAGCTTTCTGAGCAGGCACAAGGCGCTGTGGGGTCTTCTGGTGATTAGGCAATGAGTCTGCTCCATTACCCCTCCCTCCTCCTACACTACTTACCCTGGGAAGGCAACACCTGCTGAGTGACCCTTGCACTATAATAGGCCACCCCTCCCCTACTGCGAGAATTCGATACAGCCTGCCCTGGCGACGTGTCGTCTAGACTAGCTTTGCGCAACATCCTCAGTCTACTGATCTGCTGTATAACATTTCTAACGTTGCGCAAAACAAGCTACTTTCTTTCTAGCAAAGATTGGTTTCCAAGATATTTTAAGGAAAGGGAAGTAGGAATAACCGAGCATGCTGCGGCCCAACAGAGAGCTCGTCGAAGCTTGAAGAAGCAGAAATCTGTGCATCGCTGATTCGCCCGCTTTCCATCCCAAGCGCCTCTCCACATGGTTCTGCAAAAATGATTTTTTTTCGGAATTTTTTAAAACTTGTATTATTCACGATATTTTGCATGCTTCTTGCTTTCCAGCCCTGAGCAGGCAATCAGCTGTAGGCATTGGAGCAAACATGTTTCTGCTGGTTTTCCAAGCCTAATTGGCGGCTTAGTCTTTGCTCCTTATCTGCTTAGGCCTTCGCGGTCAACTGAGCCATGTGCTGAAAATACGATTGCATCATGCTCTTTGGAGCGTTTAGTCGCTTGTAGCCGGTGACAATTAGGTGCTGGGACCTCCGTATTGTAGGCCAGGGGGGCTGTGGTGGTCAGTTAAAGGGGCAGTGGGGGAGGGGCGCTAATCCCGGCGGCGGTCTTTTGTGACAGCATATGCCCAAAAGGCAAACAACGCCCTACTCCTCACAGACCACCCTCAAAGAGCCCACCGGCTTTCCAAGGCAGAGCGGATTAAACGGCGGAAGTTGGCCAGTCTTCCTACTCCCCCTAACTTTGCCTCCTCCTGTCACTTTCTGTCACCGCCTCTCGCTCTTCTCAAAGAGCAGCACGGGAAATGTTCGCAAAATGAAGAGGAGGAGGCAAATAGAGGGCCAGATGGGAGGAGGCGAGTATATTTGCCAGTGCCGTCGTGTGCTGCAGAGCCAGCGCAGGGATTAGGCGCTGACCTGAGGAACGTCCTCCCAGACTCCCTAAGCCACTTCATACCCAGACACTCAAGCTTCTTACCCGCCCACTCTCCCGTGAAATCTCCCCCCTCCCTCACCTTCCCCCGCACTGCATGCCCTTTGTCCATTCATGGCAAGGCCACTTCTCCAGAGAAGCAACTCTTTTGTCTCCCGTTCATTCTTGCTGGAAGTCAGGGTCGTAAATGAGGGAGGTGAAGATGGGATGGGGAATAAAGGAAGTAGAGGTGTTTGCTGAGGTGGGCCCATAAAGCAAGGGTCAGCGGAAGGGCCTGGCGGAGGAGAGGGGCGGCCGTTAATCAAAGCACATTGGGGAGGTGTCAATGGCTGGCCAGTTGCTGAAAGAACAGCTTCATCGGCCCCTCCGTCAGTTTGGCGCCCATCCTAGCAGCCGCCCTCCCATCACTGCTTCTTTCACCCCATCCCATCCGCCCTATCAAAACACTCCGCCTTCAAGCACCAACTGCCCCCTCCCCTGCGCCTCCCAAAGGTTGGCTGCGGAGAAGATCCTGCGGCTAGATGAAAGCTCAATTGGCAGCAATCGTTCTGCGGGTACACTGACAAAAGACATCTGATCCTTTGGGACAGACTTATGATGACCTTGAGTGAGCTCTAATCGAGCAAGCAGCGTTCCCAGAGGCTGCTTCTTAGACATGCATCGCTCGATTTGAGGCCATAAATAAGGGGGCATTTAAGCCGGTCCTACAGGCATGCAAGGGGTTGGGGTGGGATTCCCATATGAATCTAAGTGCCCATAGGCGCTTCCGCTCCCATTGGCCCTTCTTCATGCTTCCGCGCCTGAATTTATGAGCCGTCGCTCCTTCTCTCCTCAAGTCTCCCTCCGCAAAAACCTACAAGGCCCCAGATTGCCCTCGCTTCCCCTCCTCCCCAAAAACCCGCGCCCTTCCACATGTTTGCTCAATGATGGGGGCCGCCTCATTTTTACACGCCACCCCCAGCCTACTGAAGCGGCAAATCGCTGGCCAATTTTCTGCTCACCAACCTCCTTTGGCCCCTTTTCATGCTCACAGGGCTAACGACACCGAACCAGAATACAAAGGGGTCATACGGGGGGGGAACGAAGAGAAAAAAGAAAAAAAAAATCAACAAAAAAAAAGACCAAAACAAAAAAAAGAGAAGAGAAAAAAGGAGGAAAAAAAAAAAGCGGAGAAAAAAGGAGGGAAAAAAAACAAAAAAAAAAAAAAAAAAAACAAAAAAAAAAAAAAAAAAAAACACAAAAACAAAAAAACAAAAACAAAAAATATGCTCATAACTGGCCCAGTTGAGCATACCCCCTAGGAACTTGTTTAGAGCCACAATGAATCGAAGAGCATAGCAGGGCAGACTGACCTGAATCAGTAGCGAGTAGAAGCGAAGGCAGCAGACTGAGCAGCAGTCCAACCGTTCGTCTCCACGCAAACATTTTGGAGACTCTGCAACAGGAGAATGGATTCTAGACCGGCTGGAGAAAAGGGAAGGGAAGGGTAAAAGTGGGAGCGCTAAGTGAAATTGCTGCCTCTCTCTGCCTTCCACCCCCCACCATCCCCCGCAAGGCCTGACTAATCCCCGGGATGGCTTTCAGACGAAGAGAAGCGGCAGTGGCAGAAATTGCACCTCCCTGCTCTCCCGCCATTTGTAGCTATAGGCGACAAGGGGGGGGAGCAGCGGATTGAAAGGAGAAGAGGAGAGGAAGAGGGGGCAAAAAGTGGTGGCAGCGCTGGTGCAGGGCTGTGCGCACATGCACATTGATGAGGCTGGCCTTATCGGGGCGTTAGATCAGGACGCTGCATCGCCGCCCACCCCAGAGGAGGCTGCCATCCGCCTTTATTAGGTCTTTACAACCGCCAAACTCTGCCTGGGCGGTGAGTCTTTCAGGCGTCTGGGGAAGGCAGGAGGCCCTGGGGAGTAAAGGCGCTGAGATGGGGGTCTAGGGACCAGCGGCCTTCCCTGCCACTCTGATCCGCATAATGATTCCTGGCAGGATGCCGCGTCTCCATCATCCCAACTTTCCCATCCTTTCTCTTCCTTCTCAGCCTCCCATTTCTCCCTCCAAACCTACTTAGTATGACTGCGGGGGAAAACGGAGGCCAAGGAGGGCGTAAAATGTATCCAAAATGCACCTGGAGGGGGGGATGGAAAAGAAAGTTGCGTGAAAGGCGGAGGTGACAGCAAGGTGGCAGAAAGGAGAGGCCAGCGGAAAATGGAGAGGGTGGAAGCACCCCGCTGTGGGCGACGCGAGGGAATATGGAACTGACACAGCCCCCCTCACACTGCCCTCCTGGCCCAAGGGGGGAGGGGAGGTAAAGGGGGACTGACGCGAGCCCCTCATTGGCCCTCTTACACACGCCCTCCCTCACCCCCTCTTCCCCCTCTCACCACAACGCCGCACTCCACTCTCCTCTTCGTGTTCAGGACGCCCCAGAAAGTGAAGCTCCTTTTCAGGAGGAGGACGCTACCCCATTCACACTCACAGACACACACACCGCTCGCCCCATTGCTTCCACAGCCAGACTGCAACAATTGACTTTTTTGACAAAGGCCTAAAAAGTTACCAGGCGAAAAATATATTGTGGGCTCGCATTCACACCTCCAACGCCAGTACATTGCAAAAATGGCGATGAACCCTAGTCTTGAAAAAATACGGGAAAAAAAGGGAGAAAGCAGGGAGTGGCGAAGCGTAAAAGGCAGTAGGGTCTGGAAGGCGTTGGCGTTTGCGCTTGACCTCCCCCCGGGGCTGCAGAGGGGAGGCGGTAATTTACAACGCGGTAAGGATCTGTGACATGTGTTCCGCCTTTGGTCACGGCGATCATGATACTGTTCGGCCTTCACCTGCTCCCCTTCTTGCCCTTCCCACCTACCTCTTGCCCTTATTTCAAAAGCTCTCCCGCCCTCCCTCCCACCTTCCTGAAGGCTTCCTTGCAAGCAATGAGTGTGGCCTGGCACAGACAGGCCCTAGCCACTAATGGCGTCGGAAATCTTGGCGGACAGCAATTGCCACCCAATCAGTCTCTCCACCTTCTAATAAGCCTACAGCATCCGAGCGCTCTTCATTCCACACTTGCCAAATTCATGCATTCCCGAAAGCCCTAGCCCTGATTCACTGCTGGCCGGGGATGAGTAAATGCACTGCTGGAGGGCGATGAGTCAAAAGTGGACTGGGTGACGGGCGGGCAGACCAAGTAGCTCCTTGAAGGCAAAGGCATTGGCTAATACTGACAGATGGACTTGAGGTGGGGGAAGTGGGAGGGAAGGGACGCTGGTCAGTGCGCGGCTGGGATTAGGCCGCCCAAACGCGTCTGCCCGTCTGAGCCCCACTTCACCACCTACACTTTCACTATTCTCTCCCTATTTCACTTTACTCTGCCTGAATAAACTTTCCTCTGAAGCCGTTTGCTTTCCTAAATGATTTAGAATAGAGGACTACGCTCAAAGAATCGATTATGCGGTGAGAGAAGGAGCCAAATACCATTTTCATGGTGTTTAGCAATCATAAAATTAGCAGCGAAGGAATTAGGAATAAGATGCTATGAACGCAGAAAGTGGCTGGAGTGTAAGCGGAGGAGAGTAGTGAGGCAATGCATGGGAAATGGGGTGGAGGCAAGTTGGTGGATTGCCTGGTAGTCGTTAGCCGACCTGGACTTAGCGTGACCCCTCATGCATATTGCAGCTGTCTTGATTAGGAAAGAATCGTTAAGATTCTCTCTACTCCCGCCAATGCCTTCCGTACTAAAGTACTGGATTCAGCTGGAGTGGCAGTAGAAAATTTACCTCGCTTTGTTTTCAATCAGTAAACAGTGTACGAATTTCAATCAGTACACGGTATACAATAATTTTTAGCTGCAGTAATATGATGAAATATATATAAAAATGGATAGTGTTCTGTTTGATTTTCAATCAATTTCGAGCCTTTGCCAAGAATTAAATAGGCAGCAAAGGTCAGAGACATGGGCAGAGGTAGTAGGAGTTATCGCATTGAAGGATCGAAGCGAGGCCCAGACACTCTACCCTCCACTCCCCGCCTGCCGCCTCCATTCTTGGCCCAGCGTCCATGGCATTGCCTGAATTCTTCGGTTCTTTCCAATCTTTCGTCTATCCTTTTTTTGAAGCCTCTCCACTATTAAGGCCTGGCACTTGTGGCTGCTATCAGCTTCCCACTCTATGCATCCGCCCAGGATAACGAAGGTTTACTCAAATCTCATTGCCCATCGAACGCCAAACATTTCAGATTGTGCTCGAATATTTTTCTGTGAATATAATCGTAAAGGATTTGCAAGTTTGGCAATTTTGCAGTAATCTGCATCTGTCGCAATGTGACGTTTTTCGCCAACCAAAGTCACGGCCTGGTGAAAACGCCACGCTATCCTCGCTCCTACTGTGCCAACCTCAACTGCAACTGGACCATACAGGCCGGTTTCCCTTCCCACTCCGTCTCAAATCCCGCATCAAGCAGAAACGTGGCAGGCGGCTCGGATGAAGCGCTGCGAATCCACTGGGACCAGTTCCGTCTGCACGCCAGCGATTACCTCCTCATTTTCTACATCGAGAACGGTGCCAGAGTGGCGGTGGAAAAGTGAGCACCGTTCCCAGAGAGGAGTGGTGGCGAATTAGATTGGGCCCAGGTTTTCTGGAACCTATTCCGGCCAGTTGCGGGATTTCATAACGCCCAAAGGCGTGGGTGTGGAGTTTCAGTTTGTGAGCGGCGGGAAGGCCGTCGGCTATCCTGGATTTCTCCTCGAGTACACCAGATTTAAAGGTCATCCGTCCTTTGTTTGTTTCTAAAAAAAATATGAAAAAAACTGAACATGGAACGTCTGTAATCCGAGCGGGTGATTAGGCACTAGACTAGGTTGAAGTTGAGGAAAAAAGGAAAAAGCTGGATTAACTAGGAGAAAGGATGCTCGATGGGATTAGCTGGGGGCAGATTCGTAATCCTTTTTGTGTTTTGTCGTCATTGGCTATTTTTCCAATAAATCAAGCTATAGGGCTCAATGAGAGATGTATCACATCTACTGCCGCGTAATAATTCGCGTACTTTACACCCTATGCACTGCTTCCATCCACGTAGCGTATGCGGAATGTAACTTTGCGTGAAGCCATATAATGATATTCATAAAATGGAGCTGATTGGGTCACTAGCTTTGGTGGGTAGCTAGCTTTGATAGGTGGCTAAGTTGGTGGACATTTAGTATGGGCGGTGATGAAAAAGAGGCAAGGTTAAGCGTTGAGTTGGGGAAGTGAGAGTGTGTTTTTGCGTTCTCGCCTCTCCTGCTTCAGCTCATCCTGGAACTGGGCCTCGCCAATGCTGCGCCGTCGACGCCGACCCTCCATCCCTTCACCAGCCACACCGCCGCCTGCCTTCGCCAAGGCCTCCAACCGTCGTAGGTCTGAAACCCTCCATCACATTACCTCCTAGCAGCGAAGCAACATCAGAAGAGCAGGCAAAGCAACCGCTGGCAGATTGGCTGGCCCGAAGAGAGGCTCTACCGAAGGCGGGGTGGGCAGATTCCCCGAGCTTCATGCGCTCCTCCGTCTCTCGTCGGCCCACCACGCGCCCGCCGCGTCCTCCAATCCCACACCCACTCAGTTTACGCAAAGGAGGAAGTTGAGGGCTTGCTGGGACTGAGAATTAGGGCAAAGGGACCACTGAAAGGCTTGGGGCTGGGTTTGTAGAGGCGGGCGGAGCTGGGCTGTTTAGGCTCCTCTTGCGGCTTCACCTCATCGCTTGCGGATTTCGCCTCCGATTCATAGTCAGGATAGATCATGCTGGATGGAACACCTGCAATACCTTTCTGTCACCCTCACATTTCATTACTCATCAAGAAAGACTATGGAGGCCTCGGGAAAGAATATCAAAATGTCTTAGGATGGAAAGAAAGCCAGCAAATACATGGAGACGTCGCTTTAAATCTATCGGATGAGCCGGGATCTGAGAGCATCAAAAGAGATTTAAAGGTTAATCAAAGTAATGGATGTAAATTTTGCGCTAAAAGTCTGGATTTTGCAAGTGTGACAGCGGATGAATTGAAAAAGGAATTAGACGCCCACTTGTGTGGGCGCGACTTAAAAGAAGCTTCATTTAGAAGTCACAAAAGCCATCTGATTGCCACCTGCTTCACAATCCTTCCAAAATTGCTGCTCTGCGTTGCGGACAACTTTTTACACTGGTGCTGGCCTCGTCGAGGCAGCGTCTTTTAAAGCCAAAACCAAGAGGCTCCGCCCAGCGGAAGTAGCTCCAACCTACTCCGTTCACAGAAGCTGGGGGGGGGCAGGAGAGGTGGAGGAGTCAAGAGAAAGCTCAAAAGGCTCAGAACTCAAACATGAGGCGAGAATAGAGGGAAGCATGTGAGAAGATGAAAAGAGAGACGAAGTGGTAGAAGCCATCACATATCGTCAAAAATGGACCAGTGAGTGTCGCAATTGGCAGGCAGAGAAGGGACAAAAGGTGACGCTGTCCTCAACAAGTTGAAACGACCTTGGTATATACAGGCGGTACAACGGAGAGCATGTGGCACAACAAGGGGAGGCGCTGGGACCGCGTAGTATCTTACACCCCACTCTCTCTCACCTTCACTTTCTGCTCCGATTGTCTGTCGGAGGAGGAAGGGAGGGAAGAGAGGTGGTGGGCGAGTATTTTAGGAGGGGAAGGGGAGGCTCGAGATTTGGGTTGGAAGTTAGGGAGTGCGAGAAAGAGCGAATGAGCCTAGCGTCCGTGCCCTGGGCCATCAGCTAGCTGAAGTTTCCGCCCAGGATCGTCCCAAGGAATCACCTGACCCGCACAGTGCAAAGCAGGGGGCTCTCCTAGGACACGGCTCAACTAAGGTTGCCTAACTGAAAGAAGATGAGAAGGAGGCCTAGGGGGAGTGGAGTTGGCGATGGAGGCTGCGCAGACCTCGCGCCGTGAGAGGAGGCATCGGCAGCCCTCGCACAGGCCCATCCACCTCGTCTGCCTCGACTGCCTCGCTCGCTCGCCCGTCCATCGCGTCGTCGGTCAGCTCGCCGTCACCAGTCTGCTCGTCACTGTCAGCCTCGAGGGGGACCAGGTGCTGGATGGTGCGGGTGGAGACGTGGCCGTGGGAGTCCTTGATCTCGGCGTAGCGGACGACGTTGTCGGGGCCGGGGAGCAGGTGCAGGATGCGGGCCAGGCGCCAGTGAGAGCGGGGAACGGGGGGTGGCTCGGCCAGGAGACAGGGGGCGTCAGGTTGGAGGTGAGGGGCTCGGCCTTGGCGTAGTTGGCCTTGGTGACGGCGGCGCAGCTCTTGCAGGTACTCGTGTCGCCAGCGGCTCCAGAACTCGCGTAGCTGGGCCTGCTGGGAGCGGTAGAGTTGTCGGAGGGCTGGGGGGCCGGTGAGGAGGTGGTGGAGCTCGGGGAGATGATGAGGGCCGGGGGCTTGGAGGAGATGGGCGGGGGTGAGCGGGGCGAGGTCGGAGGGGTCGCTGGAGAGAGAGGTGAGGGGGCGGTTGTTGAGATCGGCCTCGATGGCGTGAAGGAAGGTGATGAGGGCTTCGTCGTCATGCCGCTGGTTGACGAGGAGGGGGCGGAGGCAGCGTTTGGCCAGCTGAACTGCTCGTTCCACGGCGCCGTGGTTCCAGGGGGATCGGACGGGGCTGAAGAAGATGCGGAGGCCGAAGTCGCGGGCGAAGGGGGCGAGGAAGGAGGCGAAGCCGGTGAAGGCGCTGGCCTTGTCCAAGTGCAGCTCACAGGCTGTGAGGCCTCGACGGTTCCAGAAGCGGCTCAGGGCGGAGTAGACGGCGCGGGAGGAGTAGTTGGTGAGGAGCTCGAGGCTGAAGGCGCGGGTCTGGAGGCAGATGATGAGGAGCACCCAGCGCTTGACGGGGATGCGGGAGCGGTTGGGGTAGGAGTAGATGGGGCCCAGCTGATCGACCATGACGTAGGAGAAGGGGCGAGGAGGGGGGCGGGTGAGTTGTGGAGGGAATTGGCCAGGAGGCGGTGCGGGGAGAGGCGGGGCTTGGGCTAGGCGGCATCGGGCGCAATTGCGGATGGCGCGTCGGGTGGCGGCCAGGCCTTGGGTGATCCAGCAGCGCTGTCGGGCGAGGGAGAGGGTGAGGTTGGCAGGGGCATGGGAGTGGAGCTCGTGGGTGTGCTGGAGGAAGAGCTGGGCGAGGTAAGACTGGGCGGGGAGGAGAGCGGGCTCGTTGTCGGCGAAGCGGGCGCGGATGCGGATGATCCCCTTCTCGTCCAGGCGCAGACTCATCTGTCAGAGGAGGCGGCAGGGAGGGGGGCGTTGGTGATTGTGTGTGGGAGGGAGTGGGTGCTGGAGGGCATGGAGGGTGTCTGGGTAGTGGTGGGCTTGCTCTTGGCATATGAGGTAGTCAAGGGAGGCTTCTTGCTCGGCATGGAGGAGAGGAGGGAGTTGGCCGCGGGGGGGGCTTCGCCCCGTTGGCTCGTCATCAGAGGCGGGAGAGGGCTCAGAGGAGGAGTGGGAGGGAGGAGTGCCGGGCGGGATCGATGATGGGTAGCGGGGCCGCGGGGGCGAGGGCGGCGGTGGCTGGGAGAGTGGGGCTGAGGTAGGTCGTTGGAGGGCTCAGGGGGATCCCAGTGGGGCCAGGAGGAGACGGGGAGGCGGAGGAAAGCAGGGCCAGTGTGGAAGTCGCCGTGGTGGCCAGGAGCTCGAGGTGGGAGTGAGGCCGGTGTAGGTATTGGAGGGGGGGCCAGGAGCTGAGGTGGGAGGGAGGCCAGGGTAGGTATAGAGTGGGCGGGAGATTGGGGAGGGAAGGGGTGCAGTGGAGGGGGTGGTAGGGGGCGCTGTGAGAGGGAGGGAACCGATGGGCGGGAAGGTGAGGGGCGTGGCCGGCGGAGGGAGGTAGGCCGCGGAGGAGGCGGGAGGAGGTAGGCCGGCGGAGGAGGCGGAGGGAGGTAGTCCAGGAAGGGAGGGGGCTTGAGTGTGTGGCGGGCTGGGGGGTGGTGCGGAGGAGACGGCGGGACGCTTGTGTACGTCTGGCGGGGCTGTCTGGCTGGCGTGGGTGGGCGGCTGGGCTTGGGCGGCCTGGAGGGCGGCCTGGGCAGCGTCCCGGTCCTGCTCGGCCTGCTGCTTGCCTTTCTCGGACTCCTGCAAACGCTGCTCAAGGAGATGGAGGCGTTGGAGAACCGCGGTGAGATCGGTGGCGGAGGGAGGCGGGGGAGAGGTGGTGTTGGAGGCGGTGGGGTTGGTGAGGGGGGCGCTGTCCGTCTCGTCCTCCTCCACCTCGTCGTCGGAGGGGAGGGCCGCGATGGGGCGCGGAGGCGTAGGGTCGTGGACGAAGTTCTGGGCAGGATGGGAGGAGAGGCCTTGGAGATGGAGTTGGGAGATGAGAGGCTGGGGATCGGTGCCGGCGTCGGTGTAGCACTGGGGGCAGGTGTAGGTGGGGAGGCGTTTCTTGTTCTTGACGGCTTTGCGCACGATGTCGAGGAAGGCGTCGAAGGCGGCGTGGGAGGCGGCCCCGTGAGGATTGAAGGCGATCTGGGCGCGGCGCAGGCAGTAGACCCGCGTGCAGTTGGAGCAGCGGAGACGGCGGCGGGAGTGGTAGTCGGGGATGGGGCAGTCGGGCACGCAGGGGGTGTCGGGCTTGACGGTGAAGGCGGGGGCACGGGAGGCAGGGGTTCCGGTCATGGTGAAGGGCTGGAGGGTGGAGGAAAGGGCGGGAGTGGGGATTTGGCAGGTGGGAAAGGGACAGCGGCTCCGACTGGACCAGTGGCGTCAGCCGTGCCTGAGTTGCTGTGGAAAGGGTGGGTGAGGAGAAGGGAAGAGGACAGGGCAGGGAGGAGATTGCAGAGGGCGAAGCTGGCGGCGTAGATGCGGCGGGCCTCGAAGTCCCCTGGGTACAGGTTCTCCAATCTGCTGCACTGCGTTTGCAGACGAATTTTTAGACTGGTGCTGCCCCCGACGGGGCGTGTCTTTTTAAAGCAAAAACAATGGGGATCCGCGGAGAGGAAATAGTTCTGCAAAACCTACTCCGTCACA
>JASANA010003774.1:0-24993 GCA_030248095.1 Ptycholaimellus sp. GST1_10
CGACTGCTACTTTGATGAGAAGCGAAACTTCGAACAGCCACAACTAGAGCCACAGGTCGCTTGACTGCCAAAACGGGTTGGTGCTTTTTCTTCTGCATTGGCAGTAGGTGAGAGCTTGCTCTGCCGCCTCTTCGGCTAGCCACAGACAAACCTTGCGAGAAGGGCTTCGAGCCTGGATCAAAGAGTTCTTTGTCTTGTTGATCTTGCATTGCACTTCGCAAGGTCATACTGCCACCCAACCCAATTCCCCCATTTTCCTTTTCATTCGACACTGGATCCATATTCCTTCAAAACTTCAATTGAATTTTAGGCTGCAGGCAACGAATTGAGGGAAGCGCGTGAAGGAAGGCCAGTGGAGCATGAAGGAAGGCCAGAGGGATCTGCAGCGACTGCTACTTTGATGAGAAGCGAAACTTCGAACAGCCACAACTAGAGCCACAGGTCGCCTGACTGCCAAAACGGGTTGGTGCTTTTTCTTTTGCATTGGCAGTAGGTGAGACGATTTATACCATCTTATACCCTTTTTATTAGTACCAATGGCAGCAATTTTTGCTTGTGCAGAGAGGTAGCATGACTTTTAGTCGGTTTTTTTTATCAGATCAGATAGATCTGATCAGATGGAACAGATAATAGATACTTCTGAGTGCGCACATCTTCTGATAAAATTTAAACCTGTTGTGGAAAACCTTTTTTTTCTTTGTTTATTCATTTGTTAGTTGAAATTGTTGTTTATTCCCGTTAATAGCTTTATGCTAAGGATTTCTTTGCTAAGTATAAAGTGGGTTTTTACTTTCTGATGAGCGCATATTAAAGTATATGGATATGTGTTGGAAATGAATGGGAAATAGATAAAACACGAATTTTGAAATTAAACTGAGGGAAAAAATCATCTAACCGATATTTTGAATTGAAAGGGAATCGGGCGTGAAGCTACGTACCCGATCGATGTCATGGTCAGTACTATCCCAAGCCGTTCGAACCCAAGCCATTCGAAGACCCTTTTACCGTTCATCTTGCTATCTCCACGTCAATCGCTACGTTGTTTAATTTCTTGTCTGCTTTTTTCTTCTCACCATATTTCCTTGCACGAGTTTTGATCCATTGCAGAGTTCTACCAGCTCTAATAAGGAATGCGACTTGCAAAATAGGGCTGTAGATAACTAAGTTGTGCTTAGAGATGTTGTCTTTTATATTGGAACCAATTCATACCAAGCTAAGCTTCTAGCTTCAATGAATATTTTTCAAAGTTTTATGGTGCTACGTTTTGCGGAAGTGGACATCAAACAGTAATTGTAGACCCAAAATATTAACTGCTTAAGTGCAGTTTCACATGCTGAAATATTTTGAAAATTATGTTTGACTTATTGGTTTTTTATGCGTTTATGCCTTATAACTTGCTTGTGATTGCCTTGTCTATGATAACACTCTATGCAATAATTCTTTATTTATTTCTGGCTGCTTCATATTGCAAATTTTAATCAATTTCTAACATGATTTCTAGCCTAAATTGCATGCCGATGACTTAACAATTCCAAACTAGACATTCCATGTAATAAGGATTCATCTAAACAAGATTATCTGCAATGGCAAACATTTTCAACCAGTAAAGATGTTCTATTTCAGTAATAATTTCACAGACACCCTAGATACACTTCTGATACGTGTCACGCACGCTGATCAATTTCGACCAAATTGCTTAAGGTAAATTGGTGTAGCTGGCTAATTTTGACAGATTTTTTGGCCTAAATATTATACATAAGTATGGGTTGATTTCAGCAGAAGCTAATAAAAGGACAGCCGACCCTGGGGTGCCAAAATGTAAGCAGACGCAACTGGAAAGACCTCGCCGAGAAAGCGACTGCATTGATAGGCTTATTAGAGTAGTGGGGGACAGGAGGGGCGCGCGGCCCATTGCGCCGCAGCTGACCTGGAAGCTGCGCACGGCCATAATTACGGCCATGTACAAGGTGCGGGCGGCCAGCTTGAGAGGCGGAAGGCATTGAGAGCTCTGTCTGGGCTTTGAAGGCTGGGGCAATGCGGGTGAGGAACACGGACATCCAGCAGCGCACTCCAGGGCCAGTGATCGATCTACGCTGCAGGCTGGAGCTGGAGGACGGTGCCGATGCGCCTCTCTTTGTCGCAAGCCTTCGTCGACAGGTTAGCCTCTGCCATCAGTCTTCTTGTCTAGTTCGCTATTTACCAATGCAACATGTTCCGATGCGTGGCATTGCTCAGACGCCGGAGCTGATGGGTGTGGGAGTGGACTGGTGCCAGGAAGACGATGCCGGAGTGCCGCTGCCCCCGCCGCCGGCTCAGCCTCCACCTCCTCCTCAGCCCATTCAGCCACCACAGCCCTTAGGTCTCTGTCTTTGCCTCTTCAAATTCCTACATTTCCGAAAACTCTTCTTCTCCCTCCCATAATCTAGACATTTGTCAACTGATGCCCGAAGTGCTTCCCTCTTCCAGCCATGCAGCAGAGCCTGGAGCAGGTCGACAATCAGCCATGGGCCCTCCCCGTGCAGTGGCAACTCCTTCCGAGTACTCGCCTTCTCCCAAACATTCAGCCACTTTTGAATCTTTCTTTCAGATGAACAGCAGCCCAGTCTAGCTCCTTTGCGTAAGTGGAAGATTGAGAGGCTGTTTTGATTGAGAAATAATCTTTCAGCCGCTCATCCACGCCAATCCATCATCGCCGGACCCATCGCAGCCTCAACGGCCCGCCTTGCCAAAGCCGCGTCGAAGCGAAGCGCCGAGGCCATGCTCAGCTCTGCTCAAGGCCTTCCAGTTCCTCCTCCCCTCACTACCCACCTGAGTTCAAACAGTCCACTGATTGGCAGGAGAAAGCACGGCGTGATCTGCTCACGATGGTGGACGAAGGCCATAAGCGGTGCCTTGCGATCACGGCAGAGAAGTTCCAACTGGAGGTTCAGCTTGGATGGCCTCATAGGCAAAGCTATGTGCAACAAATAGAGGAGGCTCATTTGCATCAACTAAGACAACTCCTTAGCCTGGCCAAGTGAAAGGAGGAGCTGATTTGGCAAGGCGCGTCCTGAGGTGGCCGAGCAGGTGGGAGCGGGCCTGCTACTGGACCAGGCCAGCACCACTCTAGCCGCCCTCAGTGATCGAGATGCTGCCGCCTCGCTGCCGAACACTCGTAGCCATGGCTCACTCACTCACACCCCATGCCACTCTCATGAAGGCGGCCACACTTTGCAGTGGTGGACCTGCTGGGAAGGGAGGCGCGGTCGCTCAGCGACTCCCGGGCACTCGCCGCCAATCCGCCTGCTCTCCTAACCCCATCCCAGGTCTATGCCCGCTGGAGCCTAGCCTTCGACGACGGGGCCACCATCACCCTGCCCTGCTTCCCACAATCCAAAGGCCTACAACACCTGCCATTCCCTCTGATCATGGTCCCCTTCATCTGCTCTCATTTCTTCCGTATCGAACAGTGCCTGCTTGGTTGAGCTAATGTCTGAGCACACGCTTCGCAGTGGCCTGGCATTCGTTCTGAAGGTCCAAGAAAGCCGTCCCATTCCGGTGCCTTGAATTTCGGAGCAGTGTCAGGATGGCTTTAAAGGGAAGGAAGCAAAATTGGCAGATGGCCAGTCTTCCGGAAGGCGACAGGCGAGCTCTGAACAATGCTCTGCTGTTGGGCGAGATGCTGCCTGTCTTTGTCCGCCCTGGCCCACCGATCGCGCCTCAAATGCTCGCCTACCTCCTGCGAGCGCTGCGAGACTCCTATCGGTGCCTCCCTTTTCTGTTGCTGATTGTCTGCCACACCTGCGCTTTCTTAGACTGCTGGAGGACGGGGAGAAGGTGGTGGAGGAGAGAGGGGCGGCGGGAAAGCTGGCGGCCGACTTCCGCCTGTCCGTGGTGGAGGCCTTCCGTCTGGTGCTCGAGCAGCGGCCACGCTTCCGTCCCCCCTTCACTCTTGCCGAGCTGGAGGACGCTGTCTGCTGGACCCGCAGCCGCCACCACGGACCCGTCTGCACCAATCCCTTCTGTCTCTCGTAGGCGCCTCCCAATTCTGCCGTCTAAGCCATGGGCCAGCTAGGACTGGCAGAAGGGCGGGGGCAGAAAGTGAGTTGGCAGGCCGGGGGAGGCTGGCAACGGCGAGGTGCAGAGGACGGCAGCCCTGCGCATACCCGAGTTCGCGATGGCCCCTCGCCTGAGCAATGCCCTGGCGGACCTGCAGTGCACCCCGCCTTGGGAGGCAGAAGAGGCGGAGCCGTGTGGGGTATGCAGGCGACCAAAGCAGGCTGGGCTGGGCCTTCAGGAGGCAGAGACTTGCAGGAGTGCGGGACGGAGGAGATGCTGGAGCGAGGGGCGCTGATCACAGCGGTGCCGCCGCGGGCCTTCATCCAGCTGGCCCACTCAGCCTTCCTGTTCAACGCCGAAGAGCCTTCCAGCATCCACCTCCAGCTCCACTGGAACCCACTGCGTGAAGGTTCAGCCACGGCTATTGTTGTGCCGTTGAGTGGATAAACATTTCCTGTGAGGGCTAGAACAGTCCGAGGTACAGAAGAATAACAAACGGTATCGTTGTCAATCAACTGCTGCACGTGAAAAGAGCAAAAATGCCTCAGTATTTGAAGAAATTCAAATATACTGGATCGAGGTTTGCTCGAGAAGAATTACAAAATTAATTAATTAATTACATAAATTACAAAATTTAAGTATCCTAACCAATTTTTTTGGAAAATCACGACTCCATGTGTTTTTGCGTGATAGGCTTTGCTAAGTTGTATCCGCATCTCGTCCCTACTGGCTAATCCGGCCCTCATATTTTGCCAGCGTTTTGGACAGAAAGATGATTACAAGATAAAGAATAAATTAAAAGAAAAAGGTGATTCTGCAGGCGCTGGGCATGCTTGGCCGGTAGTGGGCGACTCCGTCTACTCCCTGGAGCAAGTCTTGCTGCGAACAGAGTCCAACCTCACCGACCCCCACTGGACGCTGGCCATCCTGGGCTCCGACGGTCTCTGGACCCTCCTCGGAGGCAACACTGGCCGCCGCCTCGACGCCCAACAGGTTCTGCCAGCTCAAGCCTCTCTCTGCCCTGCCTCCACCTCCGCCTTTCCAGCTGGAGACTCTGCTGAAGCGCCGGGACACCTTTTGGGGGGCGTCTTCCTGCGGCTATGTAGCGGCGGACACGTAGAGGTTGGGTGATATGATAGAAATCGGAATCATGCGATTGGATATCCTTAATGAATTAGGAGAGTATGTCTAGCAGAATTAATGATGATATAAGCAGAAATATAAGAATATATATGACAGAGGATGTAATAAGTGTGGGTTTTCAGCGATTTTGAAGTTTAAAATTTTTGAAAAATGAAAAAAAGAAAAAAAAAAAAGAGATATTTTTCTCGACACCCTCGAGGCCGTCGTCTATCAGCGACCACAAACAAAAACAAAAAAAAAACAAAAAAAAAAAACAAACAAAAAAAAAACAAACAAACCCCGATCATACAAAGAAGTTGGCAGGCTTTGAGGGGCAGGCAATAGACAAGAATATGGACGGCTTTGAAGGCCGCCGCCGCTGGTGAACTGGAGCACGCCGGTGAGTCTGGGCGACCTGAAGGCCGCCCCTCCCAGCCAAACAACCAAACCACCATAACCCCATTCTCACCCCTACCCACCCAACCCACCCCCCTTCCTCCCACACACCATTCCCACCAAAACGCAGCAACAACGAAACCAAAACCAACAAAACAAACACCACACCACAAACAACCAACACACAACACCACCCACCACCCCCAAACCCGCCCCCCCACCACAGACAAACCCGACCACCAAACCCCACACCCACCCACCCCCCCCCCCCCCCCCCCCCCCCACCACCCACGTGGAGCTGGAGGCAGGCCGCCCGGAGCTTGCCTACACTCCGCAGGAGAACCGCGACACAAAAACCAAACCACTCTCCTCCCCACAACACCCCCCTCCTCCACCACTCCCACCCACCCACCCCCCTCCCTCACACTCCTCCTCAACCACCACAACAACAAACCAAAACAACAACCACCCCCCCCCCCGCCTCTCTGCCGTCTTCTCCGCGCGCCCCCCCCCCCCCCCCCCCCCCAGGCCGATCCGCACCGCCGGCAAACAACACCAAACAGAGCCACACCACCAAAACTTCCAAACCTCTCCCCTCTCCTCCACAACAAACCTCAACTCCCACCTATAAAACTTCCCCTTCTCACACTCCAAATACCCACCCAACCAACCCCCATTCCTTCATCCACACCACCCATCCTCAAAACCAAAAAGCTGCATCGTCAAGGTCAGCAGCCCTTTTTGGTCTTTTTTGGGGGACTCACTTTATCTGAGGGAAACTAATGGGAAACTTCAAAAGCCTGCTCCAAGCAAGAAAAAGTCTTTTTGAAAAGCTTTGCCTGCATCAACTAGAGGCAAAGAGCTTTGCGGGGGTTTTAAAAAGGGCTAATGAGAAAAGGAGGCTAAAGAGCCAAACCACAGCCAACTGTTGGCGTAGGCATGGCATTGCGGTTTAGGAATTGATATACTGCAGCGCTGTGCCAGAGTCTGATGGGGTGTAAAACTTAGATGAGGGCATGGCTAAGGGGTACAAATGTTATGTTATGAGCATCTCATGCTGCATTCCATTTCTGCATGCCTAATAAGCGACATAACATGAGTTGTATCTTATTTCTAAAGGTGGCCGACGCAAGTGATTGGACAGCCTGGCGAGATGCGGAGGCCCAGGCCTGGGTGGGCGAGAATGGTGTGGGAAAAGTGGAGCTCCTGGCTACCGCCATCGCGCCCTTCAAAAGCGGCCTCGGCATTGCCATAATTCTTGAACGGCAGCCTCATCTCAGCCTCCCTCAAACTCCTTTATCCTTTCTTGTTCCAGGGCTGACGGGGACTTGAAGAGCTATCTGAGTGAGAGCGGCGCCATCTCCGAGCGCGGTTGTTTCCCCACAGTGACCGCTTGCGGCCTCTAAGAATAAGGCAATGCAGAGGCCGCCGCCTTCCTGCGGGAGCTGCTGCCACCGCTGCTGGAGCTGAAGAAAGCGGGCAAGGCGCACAGGGATATAAAGCCGCAGAATATTCTCGTGTTCAAGCAAGCTGGATTTCTGCCGCGCCTCAAAGCACTGCCTTTTTTCTTTCCCATAGCTACTTTCAGTACACAGGGCACTATTTTAGATAGCGGACTACGGTGTAGCTTCCAGCGCTAAGAGTACTCAGCTGGCGTTTACACTCTTCTACGCCCCGCCGGAAGTTTTGGGTTCATACTTAAATATTTGCGGCAACTGTGTCTGATTGAAATTTACGATAGAACATTTGTACTTTACGATTCTATGCTGCTACACTGGGAAATTAGGGTCCAAATTTTTTCAACATTTCCTTTCTAAAAATCTAAATTCCAACAAAAGGGCAAACATCAAAATTTGCAACTTTTTCGCGTTGTGGAAAAAAATTTGAAATTAGGCTAAAAAAATTCAATAATGGGCAAATGATTTTTTTTGACAATATTTATCCCAAAGGGTAAATCCCCCCCCCCCTATATCCGCCACTACTCACCATGCACTCTGAAAAACTGCACTGCTCCAAACAGAGTGGAGTCGGGGGAAGGAGGACATTGACGGGAGTGCGGCCGACGCATTCAGCCTCGGCGTCGTTCTCCATCACATGTTTCTGCCCCTTTTTACCTCAAATAACATGCAGGTGAAAGCCGTTTGCAGGCTCACTGGCCTCGTGGACCCATTCCCGCCTCCTCCACCGCAAGACGCAGCTCGTGAAAACCGTATGCGACGAGCCAGCCGTATTCGAGCAGCTCCAATGCCCGACATTCCCTCAGAGCACGGTTCCCATGCCCACCAAGTGCATCCGCATTGGCAGACTAAGGCAGTAGCTGAAGGCCGCGCACTCATCCACAAGCTCCTCCATGTGGATCCCCAGCTTCGCGCCAGCCTGGAAGACGTCACCAAGTCCAAGTTCTACCGCATGTGAGGTGGCCTGTGCTCACACGCTTTACGGTGCCTTGTTTTTGCCTAGCCACTCTCTCACTCTTGCTGGTTTCACTGTTTCTGCTGCTGGGGCCACAAGATCCACTTTCTCACTCTTGCTGGTTTCTGTTTCTGCTGCTGGAATCACAGGAGCCACTGTCTCTCTCTTGCTGGTTTCACTGTTTCTGCTGCTGGAGTCACAGGAGCCACTGTCTCTCTCTTGCTGGTTTCAGTTTCTGCTGCTGGAATCACAGGAGCCACTGTCTCTCTCTTGCTGGTTTCACTGTTTCTGCTGCTAGAGTGACATGAGCCACTTTCTCACTACTGCTGGTTTATTCTTGCTGGTTTCACTGCTTCTGCTGCTGGAGTCACATGAGCCACTTTCTCTCTCTTGCTGGTTTCACTGTTTCTGCTGCTTTCACTGTTTCTGCTCAGCCTCTATTGATTGATCGAAAGCCAGATCATTCGCTTTACGGTGCCTGTTTTTGCTAAGTACACGTTCTCACTCCAGCTGCTTTCAGCATCAATTTTCGGGCTTCTGCATATCCAGCTGCCTTTTGGTCTCAGAAGCGAAGCCCGGCGTTTTTTGCTCAATTCGAATCGAAGTCTCTAGGTTCGATTCTAATTCCAATTTGCTCGTAGGCTGTACGGTGCCCGTTTTTGCCTAGCCTTTTGAAGCCACATTCTCATTCCTTACAAATTACACTGGATAAAGGCTGGGCGAGCAGAACACATGAGGTGATTGACGCAAAATGTTATTGAATGTTGATTTCCCTTTCCTTCCATTTCACTTCGGTTAGCGAAAAATCGTGCACACGTAGCCAACTGTTTCAGAGCAAATTCCCACATCAGTTGTTATGGAAATTTTCATTCATAGGCACCCGATCAAATAATTCAAGAAATGCAGTCAAAAGCTCCTATATATAGGGTCTCAAATTTGGTGGTTTCTATCAGAACGGAAGCGGAAATTGAAATGAATACTCTGGTTTTTGTGACTGTAATATGTGCGCTGGTTAGTGGATTCTAGTTTGCGATTAATTGTTGAACATTTTACGGTACCATTAAATTACAGCTACATTTCTTGTCATAGCTGCCTACCTAATGCATACTTCCCTGCTTATGAGAATTTGCTAAAAAAAATGAAATTAAGCAAATTTTTTTAAACCCTGTTTTTCTGCTCCTCATAGAAAAAGGATTGTTAAAAAGTTACAAATTTAATTCCATCATTTGAATGAAGGTGATCATATTAGAATTTTGAATTTTATTCGAAAATTTGATTTTTTGAAACTTCTAAAAACTCAATTTGCCTTAGCAAATGATTTATGCAACATGCTCGCCGTTGCAGTCAGGTTTGACATAATCTGGTCTTACAGCAAAAAAGAGTAGAGAAAATTTAACAAAACTTATTCCAACAACGGAATAAGTGATCGAATGACAAAGATTTTCGTAATTATACAGCAATGAAACTAAATATTTTGGTCGAAATAAGAGCAATGGTGCAGGCAAGCTTCTCGGACGCTGGCGCCTGGGTGAACGATAGATATGTGAAGCATCACGTCTGCTTCAAAGGATGGACCTACCTCAACGGCACCCGAGACCCCTCCTACAGCTTTTGGGGCGTCAGCGCTGATCGGTGAGGATTTCTCCTTTGCAGCAGTCTGATACTGAAATTGTGAATGTTGTATGTCTTTTCTTTATTTTTTCATGGTTGCACTTTGACGAGCTTGGGCAGCAAGGTGCTCCAAAACTTTTTTCAAAATCGCGTTGCTGAACAAATTTCTATCGCTGAATCGATTGGCAGAGACGACTGGTGCTTGGCCGGCTGCCAAATCACCATCATGTGCTCCAAAGGTTTTCCTAGCCCAATATCCGCCGTTTTAGTTTCTCTTTTTCACATCCCAAATCTAAGGCCTAAAAAAATACTCTGACAGATCCTCAATCTATCATACCCCAATTGCCAACCCCTTAGCCAATATGTTACACTCTCAGCTGGTTCGGCATTTGCCCTCTAATCAACATTACTTTAAAAAAATGAAGTATTGCTGCGATTCTAAATATTCTTTGCGATTAAATTTTGAGGCAACCATTGATACTTGGTCTAAAGAAAACCAAAAAAGCGGTATTCGGGGGATTGATTAACCATCGAGAAAGAACCATTAGTTTTATTACATTATGAGACT
Organism: Ptycholaimellus sp. GST1_10; assembly: GCA_030248095.1. Lineage (NCBI taxonomy): Eukaryota > Metazoa > Nematoda > Chromadorea > Chromadorida > Chromadoridae > Ptycholaimellus > Ptycholaimellus sp. GST1_10. The sequence continues at coordinate 10,148 of JASANA010003774.1, forward strand.
CGGATCCTCATACTTGGATTAACTGAGGGGGATATGGTGCATAGTTTGCCAAACGCAGATCGGGTGTGGCATCACTGCGCGCCGTCAAGACACCATTTCACGGGCAGGGAGGAGCAGAAGGACAAGTGCATTCCGTCTGGGTTTGCGCCCCCCGACTCAGACGGCAGAACTCCTAGTGAATCGGACCTATTGCAGGTTCGGCTGGCCGAAATGCTTCTGCGATACACCGAGGGAGAAAAGGGCCAGCTGGGCGGTGAGAGACAAGTGCAACCGGCCCAACCAGTCCGACTACTTTGCCATTTGCCTCAGAGATTCTGCCTAAAAGGCCCTTGCTTAAAAGAGAGATTCTTTTGCTGGTGAATTATTAAACGCATGGATATATGCCTCTTAACTTTGACAAACTGATACACACATGCCAAAGTAAAGCCTTCATTATGCTCTGACATATCTGAGCTTTCGGAGTTCTGGCTGCCCTGCACTCCCATGGACGGCCTTCTACTTTTGAGATTATGCATCCGCCAGCAAACAGAAGGCTCAGTTCAAGCCGCACAGGGTCAGGCGACTCTGGAATGGGCTGCCAGAAGAGGTCACTGCGGATGGGATGAGGCGCTTCGTGGCTGTGGCCAAGCATCTGCTGGCGATTGTTCTTGCGGAGTGAAAGCTTTTTATTCCTTTACGCTTCCACCCCTGCCATGATTCCTCAACTTTCGTTTGGTTCAGGCTGTTAGGCTCCATCTTCATTCTCAGATGAAAACTGAGTCCACGTAAAAAAGGCAAACACTCTGACTGCTCTTTATCACCAGTCTAATTTAAGGACACAAGGGCTAGTTCAGCTCTACGACTTCAGGTGTTGTTTCAACTGCATGCATGGTTAGGATATTAAAACAATTAAGGCCAATACCGATGCAGTTATTCCTTCAGCCATGACTCTTCAGCCATTAACGTGGTGGTCTTCAAACTAAAAGGCACCACTTTGTTGGCTGTTTTCAGCTTTTATCCGTGTGCTCTGAGAGAAATGTCAAACGGATCCCGCGTCTGCCATTCATCACCTCATTCCCTCTGGGAGCGCGAAGGCTAGTTGTGATGGGGATAGCTTGTCTGGGTCGCCTCCTTGGTCTGGTTTTAAGAAAGAGCCCTGAATTTGAAGTTGATTGAATGGAGATAGGACAAACAAACCTTGACCGCAGCCCCTGCGCTTCGCCTAGCATGCTTCGCATTCCAGAAAACGCTCCGGGGCCTCCGCATCCATGTCCCCCAGCCTTCGGAGCTCCTGGCAGCCCTGCCCTTCTCTGCCGTTGGCATTTGGCCGCACAAAAACTTCTAAATCACCGAAGTAGGAGGCATAAATTTGCGGACACCTGCCAATAGCCAAGAAGAACCAGCCACCAGCGCACCAGCTGGAGATCAATCGAATGAAAAAGTTCCAGCTGAAGACCATACCGACGGAGATCCGCAATATGCACCTAACTCTGATCAAGGCCAAGGACGACCCTGAGCACCCCACGCCCGTCACACAACACTGCTGCGTTGCCGTATGCACGGGTAGACCACATACCGAAACAGATTTTTGACGGTAGACCATATATCGAAACGGCACCCATTGCTTCATCCTTTGCTGCATAATCCAACATTCCGACCTCGTCTCCAACTCAGTCACAGATGCGAGTCAAAGGTTCTCATTGGGCAAGCTAATGAGAACAAGACGCTACATGGTCCAGAAGATGGGCACCACCTACACCTTTTACTTCCCCCAATGCCCCGCAAGGCCAAGCTCTGGCGGCAGTGGCTTTAGCTTTCACTCGCCACCACTGCACAATCACATTTTATTACACACATTTGCATTCGCACTTGGACACTCTTACGATTGAATTTTTCAACGAATGTAGCCTGAGCCGATTTATAGTTAAAACATCATCTTGCTGAGGAGGAGTCCATCGGATGACAGGAGCGATGACGCTTCTTTGAGGATGACGTAGAAGAGACGGGTAAATGAGGTAGAGGCGAGGGAAATGTGGCAGAACGAGGCGACTGCACTGGTGCTTGGACGAGCCTAGGCTGGCTAGCTATGCCTAGGAAAGCAGTCGAATGAGCTCTGGCTGCCCTAACCCCTTGCAATGCTTACAACAACGCTAATTCCGATAATCTGGTGGAATGGGTAGCAGTCATCGTTTTTGCATTGAAGGCGATTACATGATTCAGAAGCAAATTGGGCCACTTTGAATGGCGATTCCAGCAGAATGATGTGGGAATTTGGCACCAAAAGAATATACTGAATTCTGTTTGCTCTTACAATTTATTGTTATGCAAAATTGACTATGATGGAAAATGTGGCGGAAAATTTTTAATTGATACAAAAGGCGCAGACGCAAGTTTTATCCTTCTATTTCTATATAACATACATTTAGGCTGGAAAAAGAGAGCAATGCATTTTGGACGATTTGAGAAAAATAATCACTGTAAATTTACACATAGAAAACATCATACGCGTTTCGCTATACTCCGGCCTGCACAAGTAATAAATAACAATGTGCTTATAAGCAGCTTGTGCTAGACGAGAAGACACTTGATGCCAGAAACATTAAAAGATAGAAGACTCATTTCAGTCTGAATCACAATACACTCAAGCAGGTAAACTGCCCATGTCAACACTGCCTAGACACTGAGACAGCAAGGATCCTGCATATGCTCCCTCAGCAGTCGAAACAGGAGCAGTCCCGCCTCCGCAAAGGAGATGACGGAGAGGCCCAGCAGGACACCCGTCACCCCTGCCACATCGCTCACCAGCTTCGTCGCCTCGTAGCCTGTGCCGACCAACTCTATACCCTCCAATCCCTTCAGCAGCCTTCCATTTCTCACCCGGCCTCTCCGCGTACTCGTCCCGACTCACCCGATCGAAGTAGACGGAGAGGAGGGCGAAGTTTCGGCTGCAGAAGGCTGCCTTTTGTGGGCAGTTTGAGGGCTTTTGAGAGGGCTAGCCTGAAACTGGTGGCGTTCAGGTGGGCGCAGGTTGCCTGCACAGAGGCGCTCTGCACATAGCCACAGGCGCTCTTCTGGAAAAATGCAAAGTTTTATGGAAAAGTGGAAAAATGGGATGAAAACCAGAAGAGAGGACTGGATACGGCCGGCGCTTTGGGCTGTGTCGTAGGCCTCCAGCCTGCAAGACAAATTTAGCTAGCAGAGAATGCAGAAACCGAGAGTGCCAGAAAATCTGGTCTCTCTGGTTCGCGTTATTTATGAAGTCATTGGACTAACAGAGATTGACAGTTTAGAGCTAAGCCAGCCCCGCGCCCTTGAAGATTTTTCTAAATTCTCAATGATTTTTAGTTTCAAAACAGGCCCAAGCTTTAGTTTCGAAAGAAAACCGTTAGGATTAGGCCTCAAAATCATCCAACAATTATAAAATTTGAGACTTGAGAATCATCCAACAACTTTCCTACAAAGACCAACAACGGGTCACTGCTCCACCAACCAGCAGGGCTTTCGGCAGTGGGCGCAGTGGCTTTGCTCCTTCACCAGCAGACAGGCCAAGGTGGCATCCAGGCACTGCTCTTCAAACATCTCCTCCCATCAGCCCCCCAACCACAGCCCAACTGCCCCCCCCCCCCCCCCCCCCCCCAACTGGAGCTAAGCGTGCATTCGGAGGAGTTGACTGGCGTCTCGTAGCGGGGGTCGGAGCAGCCACATTCCTTAACCAGACTGGCCTGGTAGCAGCTGCGGAGACAGCCCTTCAAGAGCAGTGCGACTTTTGAATTTTTGAAAACTTGAAAGAAGATTTTGAAAATTTTTAAGAATTTGAAAAATCTTAAATAATTAAAAATTTTAATCAAAAAGAAACTAGCCTCGACAGAGTAGGTGCCGTTGTAGAGGAAGTCTTTGTCGGGCTCCTCCACGCAGTCTCCATATGGATACGCCAGGCTGCCCATTGCTGACTGGAATATTTTGTTTTGCTTTTTTATGCCGCTGTATTTTTCACTTCTCAGACTCAACAAAATTGAAGTAAAATGCTGACAAAGGCAGTAAAAGGCCTCAAGCTAGTCCCAAATGCTAGATTTTTATGATAAAGCTGGGGTGAAGCGAACCGCATGCAGAGGCATGTAGGTGGCTCCCCCCGGCGCCAGCTTGAAGCCGTCGTTGAGGGGGAAGGGAGTGAGGGTCTGATTATGGACGGCCACTTGGAAGCCAGCCGTGCTGGAGGTGCACACGTGCTCCGCTTTCTCCGCTGCAGCCAACCTCTCTCAACTTTCCGAGACGAGCTCAAAGAGGATAGGCAGGAACTGTGAAGCAGTAGACGGAGTCCTGTGCTGGCTCCGCCGCGCCGGGCCCAGTGCCTGACTGGAGAGGCCTCGAAGTTGAAGGTGAAGCAGTTGCCTGGCAGAATAGAGTTTCAATGAAAAACGGGCTAGGAGCCAAATGGAATCGGAAAACAATAAATTATCGAATTTGAATATTTTATTGTCTGGTCAGCGAGAAAGTAACCATTTAAACATTTTAGAAAAGCCTTAGCAATGAATTTGGAGGAAGCATTATGGGGAGTTCAAGATTTCAAAATCTCATTGTAGTAGTAATGATGTTCGCAGGTCAACGCAGAAAATAGAGGCGAAATTAATTCGAACAGTCTATAGTTGTCCCTCAATTTTCTTAACTATTCTTTTTCTCTAATTTCGATTGAATACTTTTCTAAATCGAAGCCCGAGATAATTAACTCTTATTAAAGAGAACAATATTGAAGATAACACAGAAGAATCATTGTGCCATTGAAGGCCGAAACGTGAGCAATTGCAGCCAAATAAAGCGGAGTGCCAACCAAGAGCTCGATCATAAGTAGAGCAAAAGTCCCGGAGCTGGCATTTGGCGCCATTGTAGGTGCAGAGGGCAACGGTGTCCACCAGTTGATGCCCCAGCTCCATCCGCTCAGCCAGGCTGTAGTTGCCCAGGTAGAAGGGCAGTGCATCCGCCACTGACGATCCCAAGGCCAGGTGCTCCCTTGCCGTGTCCTCCTATCGAATTGAGCAAATTCCTATACTATCTCCTGTCAAAGCCTCCCATAATCCAACATCGATGCTGGCAGCGAAGAGTTGCCGCTTCGTATCCGGTGGCTGTGTCACATCTGTTTTTAAAGAGACTCCAAAATTTGAACCACAATAATTGGCCACAAATACCCTCGCACTCCAGTCCGGTGCAAGCCTGGGCCTCCGAGTTGCGGCCTTGGCAGTCCCTGCCGCCGTGGCCCCAGGCCTTCTGGGCAGGCTGGCGCCAGCGGGTTCGCAGGCCCCCTGCTCCACAGCTCTGGCTGCAGGGGCCCCACTGGCCCCAGTCTCCCCACCGGCAGTCTGCCATTCATTCTTACCCTCTAACGTAATCCTCCAACCCACCAACCCTCCGAGACGATTCTGATATCACTGATCCCAGGGGACGGGACAGGGTCCTCTGATCACCGTTCCCTTGCCCTGTCCCCTGGGATCAGGGATATCAGAATCGCCTCGGAGGGTTGGTGGGTGGAGTTAGAAATGAGGCATATCAATCAGAATCGCTGCGAGGGGCTGCAGCAAAGCCAAAGAAACCTTGACTGCAGAAGGGGACCGGGCAGACGACCGTCTCTCCATTTCGACTGCAGTTGAGGCCATAGGCAGGCTGCCAGCTCCTTCGTCGAATACTTTCACCGCAGCTGGCCGAACAGGGACTCCACCAGCTCCAGGAGCCTTCGCAGCGCCTCAGCAGAATTGCTCCGATCTCCTCTGACAGCTGGCTCGGCTTGGACGATGGCTTATTGGTGCTGAGCAGTTGATGCAGGTCCTCGCTGTTGGCATTCACTGACTCAAGCCAAGCTTTTAGGAGCTCAGCTTCGGATTGGAGCAGATAAGCTTGTTTAGGCTCGTCTGGAATGTCTGTCCCAAGGATGGATTCAAGCTGACGTAATTCTGCCCGGCGAAATGCAGCGGCATCTAAGGTGGTATGGAGAGGGGCATTGCTGGGGCTTTCGGCCAGCAGGGAGGCAAGCTCGGATGCTGCTAACTTCACTGGGTCGCCTTCTTGGTCTGGTTTTAGGAATGTGCTTTGAATTTGCTGCTTGAGTTTGGTGGATATTTGAGGGTGCTGCAGAATATTCTGCAAGTCGCCTACTTGGAGGTTTTGCTGGCTTAGCCAGTTGAGAAGTTGGCTGCTGTCGGCATTGTCTAAGTAGGGTTTAGCCGCAGCTTTGGGAATTGTGGAGCTTAAAATATTTTCCAAGGCCACTAGTTCTTGGTATTTTGCATGGTCAGTTGGTGAAAATTCATTTCTTTCGCCCTCTTGGGCTGTTGTGAACCCGGATTGCTTCACTCCAGCTGCTGCTGTTTTCCGTAACAGCGTCACAGCTGTACTGGTACTTGAGGTTAATTGGGTAAAAGTTGCTTGGAGGTCTGTCGCATTTGATGACTGATTAACGGTTGTTTGAGACAAGGTTTGACTGACAGTTGGGGATGGATAAAAGTTCAAAGAAGACAATGATACAATCTTGCCATCCTTAAAACTTGAATAAACTGCAGATATCGTTGTGGTTTCAATTTTTGTAGTAGATACATCTAATGATGTCACAATTTCCTGCCCTCTTACCGATGTCAATGTTTCATGCATTGCTGAAGAAGTAGAGACCTGGCTAATGTTTTTAAGACTTGAGGGCTGATGAGCCCTGTTTGACTGAGGGAGGATAGTGTGTAGCATTGAGGATTGATGCGATGTTGAGGGTGCCTGGGTTTCTTGAGTCTTGACAGCAGTTTCATGGCTGTTGGATGAGGCTGAGATGGGATGGCTTGTTTGCGTTTTCGTTTTTTTGTGCAATGTTGATGGGCTTGGATAAACTGTGGAGATTATATCGAGAGTAGGACTGGTAAGTTGGGGAGAGTTGGGAGCAGTGGAGGATTGTTGAGTAGATGTCTCTGGCGATAGTGTTTTAGGGATAATTGGTTGAGTGGAGGCCTGATGAACTGTCGAGAGTTTTGAAGCTTCAAGGACGCTTGTTTTGACTGAGGGTCTTGGGGTATCTGGTGTTGAGGTTCTTGCAACTACTGGATTAGTGGAGGACTGATGACCTGCCTGCAATGGAGAAATGTCGAAACCTGTCGAGGCCTCTGGAACGGTTGATTTGACTGAAGGTTGTGAAGTTTCTGGTGTCGAGGATTTTGGAACAGCTAGTTCAGTGGAGGCCGAATGAACTGTTAGCAATGGAGATGTGTCAACAACTTTTGCTTGAGCTGACACCTGAAATACAGTTGATTGGAATGACGATTGAAGAAGTGTTTCTGGTGTTGAAGTTTTTGGGACTGTTGGCTTGCTGGTGGACTTTTGAACTGTCAAGGGTGTTGTAGTTGCAATTGTGGCTGCTAGAGTCGAGAGCTTTTTAACGGTTGTTTTGGTCGAGGATTTGTGAGCAATGTCTTGTGTTGAGGTGTTTGGGACGGTTGGTTCGGTGGATGACTGAGGAACTGTCAATGGTGCAGAGGATTCAGGGACTGTGGTTTCAGTTGACGCCTCATGAACCATTGATTTAGACGAGGTTTGATCAAATGTTTCCAGTGTCGAGGTATCAGGGACGTTAGCGGCAGTAGATCCCTGCTCTACTTTTAGCTGTGCAGAAGTGTCAATTGCGGTTGGTAGAGTTGACAGCATTTTAACAGTTGTATTGGTCGAGAATTTATGAACAGTTTCTTGGGTCGAGGTTTTTGTGAGGGTTGGTTGGGTTGAAGACTGAGCAGCTGCGAATAGTGTAGAGGCTGTAGAAGACTGATCTACTGTTAAATGTGCAGAAGTATCAATTGCGGTTGCCTTGGTAGTAAGATCTTTAACGGTTGTTCTGCGGGAGGATTGATGAGGAGCTTCTAGCGATGTGGATTTAATGGCGGTGGACTCGGTAGAGGATTGATAAACTGTCATGAATGTGGACGTTTCAAAGACTGTTGCCTGGGTCGAGATCTCAACGACAGTGGATTTGGTTGATGATTCATGAATTGCCTTTGGTGTTGAGGTTTTAAGGGCTGGTGGTGTTGTGGAGAACGGTTGAACTGTCTGACGTATTGAAGCTTTATGCACTGTTGAAGCTTCCGAAGTCTGCCTGGCCTCAACTGGGGTTGATGACCGATGAGCCGAAGTTGCCGGAGAAGTTTCCAGGACTGCTGGAGTAGGCGATGACGGATGAGCAGTGACGAATGTTGAGGTTTGAGCGACTGCTTTTGGCATGGTTGATTTCTGGTTTGATGGTGTGCTAGAGGATGGATTAGGAGCCATTGATGTGGTCTGCGCAACTGTTGGTGTAACTGAACTGACTGGCGACGAAGTTTCATGGTCTCCTTCCAGGGTTGATGTTTGCGGGACTTTTGGTGGGGTTGTCGAAGTTGTTTGCTCTTTGGCCAAAGTAGAAGTCACGTGGAGGTTTGGTGAGGTTGAGAGTCGATGAGTAGATGATTTGGGAACTGTTGGCATAAAGGTTGTTAAGGGTGTTGAACTTTCGCCAACTGCAGGTGAACTCGTCCGTTTCTGGGTGGATGATGGTTTTGAGGATAGATGAAGAGTCGAGACGTCGGAAGAAGCTACAACTAATTAATCCTCAATCAATCTCACTAGAAGGAAGACCTCTAAGATTATGTTAACTGCATAAATTCGAAAATCTGGCTACCTTTCGTAGAACTGAGCGAGAAACAGTCGGACTCAGCCACCAACTCAGTCATATAAGCTGGCAGGTCTTCAGATGTGCCTATCAAAGTATCTATATTTGTGGAAAAAACAATCAGCTTGAATGTTTCATCAATTGAGATCACAAAGGATGCTCGGTAAATCTAATACCATTATCTACAACTTAAATGTGGCTATCTTCGAAAACACTATACTTTTTTAAAGTTGTTTCCTATTCCGTCTAAATCTCTTAATTGTGTTCCATATAGTAAGAAACGAGTGGAATAGTTCGGTATAGGAACGCTTATTGGAGCGCTAGCACTAAATCTTCTTCTTTTGACTCTATTGTCTTTTTTAGCTTGATAACGGCTCAGGATTGCTTCCTATACCAAACTATTCCACTGTTTTGTAACTAATTGTGACGCAATAAAGCCAAATCTGGAAGAATAGTTCGGTATAGGAACATTCATTTGGGCGCTAACCTTGATTTTTGACCGCGGAGCGGCCCGAAGGGCCGCTCCGCGGTCTATAGAGGTTACAGAACTTTTGTCCTCATATATATATATGTATATATATCTGCAAGTGCTGGGCACGGGCGAATTCTCAACGGATCTGGACATACTTTTTTTTTCCTGAAAGCTATCATGTGCCGCTTGGATCCTGGAGGGGTGGAACCGGTTTCCGACCATTTGAAGCATTACTTTTTTGGGTAGAAAGGTTTAAACATTGCAATATACAGTTTTTGCGCTCTAGCACCTGTAATCTTGAGAATTGCACAAACAACTTGAGTTTTTTTGTTCACAAGTCGTATATAACGATTCCAAATCTGTGCTTACTTTTGAAAATGGTTGAGAAACCACAGACTTGCCCTCTTGAGTGACAAACTTGCACGCATGACAATAGAATCAATAATTAGTAGCAGCTGAACGGCTGATAATTGAACAGAACACTTGAGTTTTTTTGTTCACAAGTCGTATATAACGATTCCAAATATGTGCTTACTTTTGAAAATGGTTGAGAAACCACAGACTTGCCCTCTTGGGTGACAAACTTTCACGCATGACAATAGCATCAATGATTAGTAGCAGCTGAACGGCTGATAATTGCACCGAAGACTTGAGTTTTTTTGTTCACAAGTCGTATATAACGATTCCAGATATGTGCTTACTTTTGAAAATGGTTGAGAAACCACAGAATTTTCCTTTTGAGATGCAATGATCACTTTCACAGCAGACTTTTTCCTTAATTTTTTGATTTTACTACATGTGGAGGTGTAAGCGCTCCGCGGTCACCTATTGCGCTTTGCGCCATATACTTGTTGGTTATTACGACTTCGTGCCTCATCTAAGCCTGATAGTGGCTTAGGACTGCTTCCTCTACCGAACTATTCCACTGTTTTGTTACTAATTGGGACCCAATAAAGCCAAATATGGAAGAAAAATTCGGTATAGGAACACTCATTTGGACTCTAGCCTTGATTTTCGGTTATTACGACTTCGTGCCTCATCTAAGCCTGATAGTGGCTTAGGACTGCTTCCTCTACCGAACTATTCCACTGTTTTGTTACTAATTGGGACCCAATAAAGCCAAATATGGAAGAATAGTTCGGTATAGGAACACTCATTTGGGCGCTAGCCTTGATTTTCAGTTATTACAACTTAGTGTCTCTTCTAAGCCTGATAACGGCTTAGGACTGCTTCCTCTACCGAACTATTCCACTGTTTTGTTACTAATTGGAACCCAATAAAGCCAAATATGGAAGAATAGTTCGGTATAGGAACACTCATTTGGGTGATAGCTTTGATTTTCAGTTATTACAACTTAGTGCCTCTTCTAAGCCTGATAACGGCTTAGGACTACTTCCTCTACCGAACTATTCCACTGTTTTTATACTAATTGGGACTCAATAACGCCAAATATGGAAGAATAATGCGATATAGGAACACTCTGACAAAGACGGAATCATTAACCTCTGGTGCTCTGAGCAAAGCGTCGTCCGTGCTCTGGGTGCTGGCATGCATCATTACCAGAGAAAGCTACATCTGCTGCCAGAGCAAGCCTACCATCCACACCAAGCCCATTCTTACTGTGCATTAGTCCCATTCCTCATTCCTCCAAAATCAACTAGCTGAGTGATAGAGGTTTCTGCTGAGGATGAGCGGCCTTTCGCTGAGCTGTTGCGAGAGCTGATCGAGAGTGCATCTATCTCTATGATGGTCTAGACAACTGTAAGATTTGACATTTCACATTTCCACCTCACCACAAGGTCTAAAGCAGTTAAAATTTCCCTGTCAACCAGGCAGAGAACTCGGTGAAGCACTGGGAGCTGGCCATCAAGGGTCTGCAGGCCGCTCTTGGGGCCAAGGAGAGCGAATGCAGCGGGCTAGTCAAGCGCCTTGAAGCCCGCAACAAGCGATAGTTATTCTATGTAACATATTTCTATGGCTCTTCTCAAACCCTAACTCTCTAGGCCTTTAACTACAAAATATTTCCGCTCCATTTGCATTATTATATAGTGGGTTATACTAACCCAAAAAGTATCTCTTATCTATAGTTTACCTGCAATTGAAGTAGGGGAAATTTTTTATTCAGCTTAATTTGAATTCTACTTGCGACTGAAGTGGATGAAATTTTTCTTAGCAAATAAATAAGTTTTATACCTTAGATTGTGAACTTTGTGCACTGTAAAAATTATCGTCAGTCCAATGTAAAACTGGATTAATTAATGATAAGCGAGCACCTTACTTTAATGGCAATTGATTTGGTCAAAATGTAGTTGGCTCCCAAATTTCGCAGAATTTACCCATTAGTTGAGTTATAATTTTTTTTAAAATTTCAAGTCCCAAATTTTGTCTATTTCTTGAAAACTATCATGTGTACATTAATTTAGACCAAGGCATATTTTTTATAATCAATTGCAATTAATTGTAATGGAGATAAGTAGCACAGTCAGTTAAAATTTTGTTTGCTATATATATTTTAAAAAAATATTTATACATTTTACTTTTTTTTGGGAGTTCAGATTTTAAATACATATTAGTAATTTGGCCAGGTGCTCTCTTATCATTAATTAATCCAGTTTTACATTGAACTGACGATAATTTTTACAGTGCACAAAGTTCACAATCTAAAGTATAAAACTTATTTATTTGCTAAGAAAAATTTCATCCACTTCAGTCGCAAGTAGAATTCAAATTAAGCTGAATAAAAAATTTCCCCTACTTCAATTGCAGGTAAACTATAGATAAGAGATACTTTTTGGGTTAGTATAACCCACTATATAGAATTTCATCCACTTCATACAGGGGCAAGGCCCCTATGCAGGAGACGAAGAGGGGGGATCATCTGCTGTCACCACGGCCGGGAAGCCCAAAGCAGCAGAAGCAAAGGGCACCGTACCAAATCTATATAGGGACTTCGAGACCAAAAACAAAACGCAGACAAAGAGAGAGAGCCACCACAACCGGGCAAGCCCGAAGAACAGGGAGAAGGCCACCACACAACCACCAGCAAAGGCGGCCCAGCCGCGGACCGGGCCCGGCCCCGGCGGGCGCACCAGGCCGGGGAACAAGCAGGGCACACACCACCGAGGCCAGGGCCCAAAGAGCAGAACGAGACCGGCAACGGCCCAGCCCGGGCGCACCAGCCGGCGACAGCAGGCACAAACCAGACAGCAGACCACAGCACCAAAGAGAAACAAACCAATCCCCAAACCCACCACCAAACAAGCACAAACGCACAAACCAAAACACAAAAACACCCACCAGCAACCACCACCCACAAACAAAACCAACCCCACCCCACAAGCCCCCCAAAAAAAAAAAACAACCCAAAAAATCAAAACCCAAAAAGAAAACACAAAACACAAAAAACACAAAAAAAAACAACCACAACCAAAAAAACAAAAAACAAAAAAAAAGAGCACCCCAAAACACAAAAAATCAACCCCAAAAAAAAAAAAAAAAAAAATATAAAGCAAACAAAATTAACACCACATCCCAACAAAACAAAAAAAAAAACCCAAAAAACACAAACAAAAACAAAAACAAAAAAAAAAAAAAACCAACAAAAACCCAAAACCAACACACACCAAACAACAAAACCCAAAATCCAAACACAAACAACAACCAAAAAAAACACAAAACACACCACCAAACAAACAAAAACCCCCCACAAAAAAAAACCAAAATAATGCAAATGTAGCGGGAAACATATTTTGTAGCCCTTAAAGGCCTAGAGAGTTAGGGTTTGAGAAGAGCCATAGAAATATGTTACATAGAATAACTATCTGCTTGTTGCCGGGGCTCCAAGGGGCTTCACTGAGCCCGCTGCATTCGCTCTCCTTGGCCCCAAGAGCGGCCTGCAGACCCTTGATGGCCAGCTCCAAGTGCTCACCGAGTTCTCTGGCTGGTTGACAGGGAAATTTTAACTGCTTAAGACCTTGTGGTGAGGTGGAAAGGTGAAATGTCGAATCTTACAGTCGTCTAGACCATCATAGAGATAGATGCACTCTCGATCAGCTCCTCGCAACAGCTCAGCGAAAGGGCCGCCTCATCCTCAGCAGAAACCTCTATCACTCAGCTAGTTGATTTTGGATGAATGAGGAATGGGACTAATGCACAGTAAGAATGGGCTTGGTGTGGATGGTAGGCTTGCTCTGGCAGCAGATGTAGCTTTCTCTGGTAAGGATGCATGCCAGCACCCAGAGCACGGACGACGCTTTGCTTAGAGCACTAAGAGGTTAATGATTCCGTCTTTGTCAGAGTATTCCTATATCGCATTATTCTTCCATATTTGACGTTATTGAATCCCAATTAGTATAAAAACAGTGGAATAGTTCGGTAGAGAGAAGTAGTCCTAAGCCGTTATCAGGCTTCGAAAGGGGCACTAAGTTGTAATGACTGAAAATCAAAGCTATCACCCAAATAAGTGTTCCTATACAAAACTATTCTTCCATATTTGGCTTTTATTGGGTTCCAGATTAAAAACAAAACAGTGGAATAGTTCGGTACAGGAAGCAGTCTTAAGCTGTTATTAGAGCTTCAGAGAGAAGACACTAAGTAGTAATAACTGCAAAATCAAGGCTAGCGCCCAAATGAACGTGTTCCTATACCGAACTATTCTTCCATATTTGGCTTTCTTGGGTCCCAATTAGCAAAAAAACAGTGGAATAGTTCCGGTAGAGGAAGCAGTCCTAAGCCACTATCAGGCTTAGATGAGGCACGAAGTCGTAATAACCGAAAATCAAGGCTAGAGTTTAAATGAGTGTTCCTATACCCAATTTTTCTTCCATATTTGGCTTTATTGGGTCCCAATTAGTAACAAAACAGTGGAATAGTTCGGTAGAGGAAGCAGTCCTAAGCCACTATCAGGCTTAGATGAGGCACGAAGTCGTAATAACCGACAAGTATATGGCGCAAAGCGCAATAGGGTAAGAACCGCGGCAGCGCTTACACCTCCACATGTAGTAAAATCAAAAAATTAAGAAAAAAGTCTGCTGTGAAAGTGATCATTGCATCTCAAAAGGAAAATTCTGTGGTTTCTCAACCATTTTCAAAAGTAAGCACATATCTGGAATCGTTATATGCGACTTGTGAACAAAAAAACTCAAGTCTTCGGTGCAATTATCAGCCGTTCAAGCTGCTACTAATCATTGATGCTATTGTCATGCGTGAAAATTTGTCACCCAAGAGGGCAAGTCTGTGGTTTCTCAACCATTTTCAAAAGTAAGCACATATTTGGAATCGTTATATACGACTTGTGAACAAAAAAACTCAAGTGTTTCTGTTCAATTATCAGCCGTTCAGCTGCTACTAATTATAGATTCTATTGTCATGCGTGCAAGTTTGTCACTCAAGAGGGCAAGTCTGTGGTTTCTCAACCATTTTCAAAAGTAAGCACAGATTTGGAATCGTTATATACGACTTGTGAACAAAAAAACTCAAGTTGTTTGTGCAATTCTCAAGATTACAGGTGCTAGAGCGCAAAAAGTGTATATTGCAAATGTTTAAACCTTTCTACCCAAAAAAGTAATGCTTCAAATGGTCGGAAACCGGTTCCACCCTCCAGGATCAAAGCGGCACATGATAGCTTTTAGGAAAAAAAAATTATGTCCAGATCCGTTGATAATTTGCCCGTGCCCAGCACTTGCAGATATATATACATATATATATATGAGGACAAAAGTTCTGTAACCTCTATAG
>JASANA010003775.1:0-50674 GCA_030248095.1 Ptycholaimellus sp. GST1_10
TTCAGCTGACAATTTTTCACTCAAAAGGAAAAGTCCGTGGTTTCTTAACCGAATTCAAAAGTAAGCACACATTTAGAATCAGCAGTTATGATTTGTGAACAAAAAAACGCAAGTCTTGTGTGCAATTTTCAGCCGTTCAACATGACAATTATTCACTCAAAAATAAAAGTCTGTGGTTTTTCATCTAAATTCAAATGTAAGCACATTTAGAATCATCAGACATGAATTGTGAACAAAAAAACTCCAGTCTTCTGTGCGATTTTTAGCCGTTCAGCTGCTACAGAGAAAAATGCTCATTTTTGGGGGAAAAAATTTCTACTCAGGCAATTGATGTTTCTACTAGTCAGGGATTGGTTCCTAAAGGCAGTCACATGTATAGACCGCGAAGCAGGCCCTTCGGGCCCGCTTCGCGGTCAAAATTCGACTGCCCCGAGTGTAACGCCAAAGAAATTGCCCTACTATTAGTGGACTCTGCTGTGTCATAGCGCAGAGCGCGCCTGAACAGAGCCCTGGAACTGCGCGCGAAAACAAAATGCAAATGCCCCACAAGCAGATTCCACTAATAGTAGGGCAATTTCTTTGGCTTTACACTCGGGGCAATCGATTTTTTCAGGCTTGCCGATGTTACCTGTTATATATATATATATGTATGTGTGAAAAGATGGACCCAATAATGAGTTATCTGCTTAAGGTGGCCTTGGCCCTACGGCCTCCGGAGCTATGACTGCCCTGACCTCCGCGACAGGCGGCTTGCGGCCGCGCAATAGCAATAAATTGGTCAATTTCTGAAGTTGGCATAAGAAGCATAATATATGTTTTAGTTAATAACAAAATGCAACTCTACCTACAGTCATATATTGAAAATATCATGAATTCTGCACTAAACCCTAAATAAGTAAATTGAGACAAAGACTGCTAAAGCAAAACTTAACAAAAGTACACCAATTCTAGCATCGTTTTATGTAAAATTTATAAATTGGCTGTTAAGTTTGATGATGCTGTTGGTGAATGATGCTGTTTAAGGGATGCACGACGAACCCGCTCAGCTGCCCTCTCGGATTTTGCTGCTTTACGACGTTTATGTGCCTGTTTTGCCATCATCGAGTTTTCTCGTTTTCTCTTTTGCTCGTCCTCTGTTAATATCCATTCAGATTGATCATACCAAAAATTTTTACGTTGCTGAGAGTTGGCTTTTTTTTCATTCTTGGGTTCATCGCGGTCATTTTCAAGGATTGAACATTTATTTTCATTGGCATCCTTTACACTCAAATTGTCATGTGTGTTCTTATTTGGTACACCAAATGACTTATTTGTCGTCAGATTTGTTTTGGTTAAATTCTTTGAGGGTATGCAAGTGTTAGCACTGAAATCAGTAAAATTGTCATGATAACGCATTAGTTTGTGCTCATTGCAATTCCTGTTGCCAATTTCTGTGTCTGTAACAACGTATAAAGATTGGAATCACCATGAGGAATTTCATTACTATTCAAAAGCATAGGAATATCTGATGAATCAGGGCTCAGTTGATGGTTTAGTTCTGAACGATGACTGTGTTTGCATGAACAAAGGTTTCTTATATATTGCCCACACTCTGTCTGTTCTTCTTTTGATGTTAGCCACCTGAAAAAATATCCCGCTAATCCAGAAATGACAGCCAAAGCAATAAGTATTATCATTGTTGAAGTTTAAATGATTTCTGAGAAACATGGATTTGAACATACTAAACATTTATACTTCGACGTCATATCTTTGTTAAAAGTTGATAACACATATCCAAATCTCTTTCCTAACAGAAAAACAACCAAAAAAATTAGCATAGATTGTTCAAGATCGCAGACAAACAGGTGATGTTTTAGTTTAAGATTGTCTGCGCCCATTCTTGCTACTTATACCCCATCGCTCGACTACTGCCATTTTAGAGACCAATAAATATTTTCATTTACATTTCATTGGTCTAGCTGTTTTACGATTTGTGGTCTTTGCTTCTGTTCAGAGGTTTACAACGAACTTATTACTGGACATTTTTATTCCAACCATTGCTGCTAATACAGGGTGATCGGGATGGTTCTTGTCACTTGGTTAAGGCACTGTAGCTCAGCACAAACAAAACTCTGTGAGCTCATTTTTGGTTCATAGGTACATCTAATCATTGTTTACTTGTGGACCAAAAATTAGTTTCTAGCTCGCAACCACACTAGAATTATGGTCATGAATGTAAAATGAGTCAGAATTTATGACTGTATTTTTTTTTTTGCTTGAATGTCAGCCACATTAGCACAACATTTTGTGTGCAACTAGCCAACCTTACCAGTCCCTTCCAAATCAGACTGTCAAGATTTGGACCATATCCAAAACCACCAACCAAAGCCACTGAGTCATGCATTTGATGTTGGAGAATCTTGAGGTGCTGGTGGGTAACGTGGCGTTTCTTCATCCGGCTCATGTCTTGACTGTTCTGGGCTCTGTGGAGGGCCTGAATGTGGAAGATCTTCTCATCGTAGAAGACAACGTTGTCGATGCCACTGTTGCTGAAGGGCCTTCTTGCCACTGGCCTTCTTGAGGGCGCATGTGCTAATGGTAGGAGTCTGCTGGTTGTGATGGTGAATGAGTATCCGGAAGATGCCTTGTGACAGGTTGTCATAACAGGTTCCGCAAAGACAGTGCTTGGTGAATTTGAGCATTTTTCTGTCCAAATTGGTGGAGGCGAACGATGGCCCCCTTGGTGGTTTTGGAAATGGTCCAAATATTGACACTCTGATATGGAAACGGGCTGGGAAGGGTGGCTAGTTGCACACAGATATTGTGCAAAATTGGCTGACTTTCAAGCAAGCAAAAAAACAGGCAGAATTACTGACTCAATTTACATTCATGACCATAATTCTAGTGTGGTTGCGAATTAGAACCTGATTTTTGGTCCATAAGTAAAGGATGATTAGATGTACCTATGAACCAAAAATGAGCTCACAGAGTTTTGTTTAAGCTGAGATACAGTGCCTTAACCAAGTGACAAGAACCATCCCCGATCACCCTGTAAGTTTGCAATGCTTGCATATATTCACTTTTTCAGTGTTCTCTTTCTCCCAGCAATACGAAATAAAATCAGCACTTGTAATTACTCTGCCTCCCTCCAGCCTTTTGCCCCCCTCCCTCAACTACCTAGTAGTAAAGGAGACACTGACTTCACTACCCATTTTACCCCTTTATCACACCTTAATGTATCAAAGCGCTCACGCCCTTTTTCCTCCCTTTCCTCGTCCTTGTCAGTTGCGTGTATGTCAATAAAGATCTTCTTTCTCCCTTTTTTAGGTTGAAGTGAAAAAAGGGTTTTAAATTTTAGGGGCAAGTCTACTACTCCGTCAGAAATTGTGACCCAGTAACAGCCAGCTTATTTCATTCAATCCAAGCGAGCAAAATAATGTTGAGGTATCTTGGTGGAAAACTGGACTTCGCCACCTACTACGATTACTTGATTGCTGGAAGCGGAGAGGTAAGAAAGCGAAAGGTTGTGGGGGAAGTATTGATGAATCATTGATTGAGGCGGAACATGGAGGTCGGGTGACACTGAAAGAACAGCTTGCCAAACGAAGCAGAGGAAGAAGAGAAATGTATCGAGTTCTACCCACTCCCCATTTTCTCCCCTAAATCAGTGTGAATTCCCAGCTGCTGGCTGGCTTCTATCGAGAGGCTTTGGAGGAGAGGGGAGATGAGAGCGTGTGAGCTTTTCTCGCCATCGTCTCTATTTCTTTACGTCAGCATTTCTTTCCTTGCCTCTCCATTTCTTCCTCCCAGCATCAAGGTTAAATACCTAGCTTGCCTACAGTCAGAGATCTAAGCCTATATACAAGACAGATGGATGTAGAATGATGACGCAAGGCTGAGTGATTTACCAGACGATGAGAAGAAGGCGGAGCAGAGCGATGAGGGTGAATAAGAGGATGAGGGAGATGAATGGCGGTCATACACGGGATAGCGGCGGGTCATGGGGCACCCCAAAAAGCGCAGCCAAGGTCGAGCAGGGTCAAGAGAGGACGCAGCTCTCAGAAGGGCGGCGGCCAGGCCATGGATGCTCTCATCAGCCAGCCACTGTAGCAGGCACTGGAGGACGATGCGGAGTACGAGGCTGAGGTCATGCACGGTGAGTGGGAGGTCAGAACTTTTCCGATCTGAGGCAGGCCAATGTGACGGCGGCCATGGACAAGCAGCCACAGGAGGCCATCCAGATGATCAAGTCCATCATTTGAGAGCGTTCCCCCCTCCAGCTCCATCTAAGCCCCTCCTAGACTGATGGGCTGACAGATGCGAACTCAGTCGCGCCCTACCAGGCCCTGGCCACTACTAGGATCATCTCTTTCCTTTCTCCGTCCTTTCTTCGCACCCGAAATCTTCACCCACACCTCTTTACCAGGACAGCGGCGGACACATGGTTTGAGCTGGGCCATCTTAGTGAGAAGCAGGCCAAGCCCGGCCAGACCATCATCTGTTTCGGCAAAGACACCCCACTCTCCTTCGCTGAGAGGCAGCCATTGAGAGGGAGTGTGCAGTGCTGAAAGGGGAGCCGGGAGGTCCTGGACAGATGGGAGGCACGCCTCTGCCTCTTGGCTGCCCAGAAGGAGCACCTTTTGGCCATCAGACACCCCGCACTACTTCTTCTGCAGCCAGCATCTACTACAGCTCTGTCTAGGTCGGCATTTTCCTCCTATCCGCCACCCTCATCCCTCCCAGCCATGCCCAATTCCTCCCATATGCATCATTCCTCCATGATCAACCTAGTCAATTGCATTGAATCATTTTGTCTTTGCTATTAAGATTATTAAACACGGTATTCTCGGCTGTTGCCAAGATGCGCGGCCTCTGTCCCAAGCAATATTGTCAAGCAAAATGAGCAAGTTTACTAATTTCAGATTTACTAAGCGTCAAGTTCGTCTAAAAATCAGGGAGTTATGGTTTTTTTCTATTTTGAAACATCAAAATTCTAAGTTTCGGTGGAAACCCAAAAATTTCGCAAAATGGGCACACACCACCATAAAGGCGGACATTTATGCAAAATTTTAGGCAATTTCGTGGAAAAATCAGGGATTTGTGAAATTTTCTGTTTTAAAACATCAAAATGGCCCAAAAATTTCGCAAACCCTTAATAAAACTCCCAAGCCACCACCGAGGTGGATGCTGACGCGAACCTTTATGCAAAAGTTCAGCCAATGACATTGAAAAACCAGGGAGTTATGCTTTTTTGTACTTTGAAATATCAAAAATTTAGGTTTTGGGCGAAAAACGCAAAATTACGCCAAGCGCAAAAAATGTTCCTGAGCCACCACCCAGACGGACTTTCATGCAAAAAATCAGCCAATTTGGTTGAAAAACCACGGAGTACGAGCGCGACAGGGACATATATCATATATATAATATATAATGACAGAGCCTGTCCAAACCAGGCAACCTGACCTTACTACATTTTGATGTCCCTTGAATACCGTCAGGTGTTTGCTCCTGCATTTATTTGGTGTGGCTGTAAGTTGGCCACTGGATGGGAGTTCTTAAAAGAGTCGGTAGACCAAGAAAAGAGGCTAGTGCATGAAAAAAGCTAAGCACCTGTGTAGCGAGACCCATGCGGCTCAAATACATTTGTCCAATCCATTTGCCTTCTTCTATCCCCAGATTGCCTTTTTAGACCACACAGAAGTATGCACAGCGTTTGTAACCCCCAGTATAATTTTTTCTGGTGGCATTTTAATAAATACAAATTGTATCAAGTGGCATAATGCGGCAGCATCAGCATTATTTTGTTATGAATCTTTTTGTGTAATTTGGAGCCCTCCCCCAAATGAAATATTATCCAATTATCCCCCCCAAACATGTTAAAACGCATCAATACTAATTTCTTCCAATCCATTTGGTTCCATCCACTTCCGATCATATTACCATCGACCCCCCCTTTAACCTTGTGGCCTCCCCAATTCTGTAAATGCAGTGCTAAACAAATCCATATTATCAAATTTTAACTGTCATGCGAAAACCGTTATATAATTTTTTTTCAATTTTTTAATGGGGTAAACGTAAAAATCAAGAAAAAGTATTTTTTTAAAGTGGACTTATTTTTATGATTTTTGGTCCATTTGGTTGCATAGATTTCAAAAATCGGGGTCCCAGATGCGCAAAATATTTATAAAAGATGAAAATATTGGAAAACCACCAAAAATCTCCAAAAATTGACATTTTTGACAGTTTTTAGACCACACACAAGCATGCACACCATTTTGAAACCCCGATATATTTTTCTGGTGGCTTTTTAATAAATACAAATTGTATTAAGCGGCCTAATGTGGCAGCATCTGCATTATTTTGTTATGATTTTTTGTGTAATTTGGAGCCCTCCCCCAAATGAAATCTTATCCAATTATCCCCCCAAATTTAAAGATGCTTTAAACATGTTAAAACGCATAAATTATTTTAACAGCTATATTAAATTAACATATATATTTTATGAGCTTGGTTTAGATTATCTATTTTGCCCGAGGGAGAGGGAGCCACAGCAGCAGCGACATCAACGGAGACAGAAGCCAGTGTGTCCTACAGCACACCACCAACCAGCCCCTCACCGGCCTCCTCGTCTCCCGCCCCGACTGGGACCTCAACTACTGCTCCACTTCCAGCTTGAGCGGCTGCAAGGGTCACCTTTGCCCTCCTTTCCTTTCCTGAAGCGCCAGCCCCAGGGAATCCGGCGAAGAGGGTAGGAGAGGCGGACCCAGGATACCGGAGCTCACAGGCCTACCTGAACACCGGCTTGACGATGATAGTCAACCTCCAACGGAACTGCACCCGCCTCCTCCACCAGCTCGCCTGGAAGCAGGAGACCATACTGCAGCTTGAACGACAGGTCCAGCAACAACAGGGGGCCGTCCTCAGCTCTCGTCTCGACTCCCTCCAAGCTCAGAGAGCACTTACCTTTCAAAGACAGTGCCTGGGGTTGGAGGCGAAGGTGGCGACGCTGGAGAAGACCTGCAAGGAACTCTGGGAGAAGCTGGCGACCTCCAAGACAGAGAATGAGAAGGCCATCCAGGCCCAGAGCCAGGTCCAGGCCAATCAGGACAACCTTGAGTGCGAGAGATGGAACCTGCAACAGCAGCTGAACAAGCTCCAGGGTGACGGCTACGTCATCAGCCAGAAACAGGCCGACAGCCTCTACGCCACCTTCGCCGGCCTCCGCAAGCTGCACCAGATGCACTCTGACCTACAAGACACCTCCAAACACATCCAGTATATGGCGGCCGTCATCAACAAACTGCCAGACATGGACAAGGTCATGGAGAACGGAGGGAACTTCAATCGGCCGCAACGGCAGGACACTCAAGGAGCCTCCTCCTCCTCAGCCCGCTCACGTTCTCGCTCACGCTCACCTTCACCATGAGTCACGTGGAGGAGCAACGCGAGGAGAGAGGAGGCCAACGGCTGGATACAGCAAGCCCGGAGCATCGCTCACTGTCCATGGTGATCGGGACGGCAACGTTGGACCTCTGCAACAGCCTCCTCCTACTCCCTATTCCCTACTCCCACTCCCACCATGTCCCTGATGCATGCCTCCTGTATTCCATGCCAGCCTCTGACCTTCACCTTGAGACACCGTCATCAGAGAAACAATGGAATAGAGGAAAACGCAACCCAGCAGGAGCAACCTAATGACACGTCACTCGGAAAGAAGGAAGTCAAAGAAATGCTCGAGAAAGTGGCACACCATAACATCACAAGACACAAGCGAAGGGGAGCGAGTCTAATCGGGACACAAGATTTGGGGTGGTCATCTAGAGTGGCCACGTTGTGCCCCACTCACCCGTCGATCATCACCAGAAGAGACATTGGTACCACCATCGTAGACTGGACCCTGACGGACAGGGAAGGCCTGCCATGCACTGTCAAGCCTCCCAGTAGGACTTCGATCTCTGGCCCTTTACCACATGAGACTGGAACATCTTTCCTCCTTCATGGCCTTCGCCTGAGGACCAGTCTCCACCTGTCCTGATAGAACTCTCGGCCAGTCATCGTAGCCCTTCAACCTCTACCCACCTAGGGAGTGTCGATTAGCTCACGTTCAAATCGCGGACAGCTCTCGACACATCATCTGCCTAGAGCTTCTTGCTGCACTACTGGAACCCATATCCACGACAAGTTCCAAAGGAATGTGGAACGTGAACGGGATGCTGGAGAACCTAATTCACGTTTGGGCTCTGAGGATCCTCAACATCATCCAGTAGAAGAAGGAAGGAGATCATCGATGCAAGCATCTCTCATGATCCGCCTGCTAACCACTTCTAAGGCGACCAGCCTCCTCCTCCTCAGCCCGCTCACGTTCTCGCTCACGCTCACCTTCACCATGAGTCACGTGGAGGAGCAACGCGAGGAGAGAGGAGGCCAACGGCTGGATACAGCAAGCCCGGAGCATCGCTCACTGTCCATGGTGATCGGGACGGCAACGTTGGACCTCTGCAACAGCCTCCTCCTACTCCCTATTCCCTACTCCCACTCCCACCATGTCCCTGATGCATGCCTCCTGTATTCCATGCCAGCCTCTGACCTTCACCTTGAGACACCGTCATCAGAGAAACAATGGAATAGAGGAAAACGCAACCCAGCAGGAGCAACCTAATGACACGTCACTCGGAAAGAAGGAAGTCAAAGAAATGCTCGAGAAAGTGGCACACCATAACATCACAAGACACAAGCGAAGGGGAGCGAGTCTAATCGGGACACAAGATTTGGGGTGGTCATCTAGAGTGGCCACGTTGTGCCCCACTCACCCGTCGATCATCACCAGAAGAGACATTGGTACCACCATCGTAGACTGGACCCTGACGGACAGGGAAGGCCTGCCATGCACTGTCAAGCCTCCCAGTAGGACTTCGATCTCTGGCCCTTTACCACTGGAGACTGGAACATCTTTCCTCCTTCATGGCCTTCGCCTGGGGACCAGTCTCCACCTGTCCTGATAGAACTCTCGGCCAGTCATCGTAGCCCTTCAACCTCTACCCACCTAGGGAGTGTCGATTAGCTCACGTTCAAATCGCGGACAGCTCTCGACACATCATCTGCCTAGAGCTTCTTGCTGCACTACTGGAACCCATATCCACGACAAGTTCCAAAGGAATGTGGAACGTGAACGGGATGCTGGAGAACCTAATTCACGTTCGGGCTCTGAGGATCCTCAACATCATCCAGTAGAAGAAGGAAGGAGATCATCGATGCAAGCATCTCTCATGATCCGCCTGCTAACCACTTCTAAGGCGATGGATGCATGATCCCCTCGCCGAGCAGTTCATCCTCACCGAAAGAAGTGATGACTCCAGACTCCTGAGGACCAAGGAGAGGAACAAGAAGAGGACAGTATCACCCTCGCCAGACACAGAATGTCACTCACAAGATGGGAATCGTCCACTAACTCCCCATCCTTCATCCTCCCCTTACCCTACTACAATCACTCCTTCCATGGGTCAACGTTTCTCCTGCTACTCCCTCACGATTCTCGTTCACCACCCACGAACAATAAAGCGAAGATCAAGAGTGCTAAGTGGGAAGAGACATTATGCACTTTTCACCATCACGTACTAGCTGACTAGCAAGTCTCCGCTAGAGAGGGACTACTCCACAAGCAATTGAGCAACCAAGTTCCCCCCCACACTGGTTCCACTACTGTCGGCGATTACGCCTTTCTGTCCATGGAGGAAACCTCTTCGTGGAACCAAACATGCCTCGCAACCTCCAAGTTGGCAAGAAACACTAAGGCAGAACCAGATTGTAGCTAGAAAGTGAGCACGGGCTTGCAAGCCACTGCACCCACCACACCGGATCATGAAGATGTAAAACACCATCATGTCCACAATCCTGGCCTCGGTGGTCTCCATTTGCGACCGGTGTGTTGAAGTCGTCACTCCGGCTGACCAGGTCCGCTGCAGCCACTGCCCATGACACCAATGCCTGGCATGCGTTCAGGAGGAGCTAGGACCCATCCTAGGACCATCAGATGCAGGATTTCTCATGATAGTCTGCCAACGGCTGCTGGAGCACCCTTCAGCGACCTATCGCTGCCCAAGCTGCGCCCACGCCAGCAACACTTCCTGGTGCTCCATCGTGGATCAGCTCGTGGCCCAGGGAGTCTTCCATCCGACGAACTTGGGCAACCTTCTCATCCACAACGACAGCAGCGAGGAACTGATGCAGTTCCTGGCCTTGTGCAACATCCTCTACCGCGAAGCTAGTGTCCTCCTAGAGATCACACGGGCGGACACCACAACCGTTTGTGACAACAAACTGCTTACTGTCACAGCGAACAGTACTGCGGGGAACTGCGCCATCAATGACCAGCCTCAGACAACCTCACCACCCCTCCTCCACCGAGACTACCTCAATATGACACACGTGGTGCTAGCCATTATTTTAATCGAGAATCAGCTGGAACGGCTTTCCCTGGACGATTCTCGCCAGCCAGCACTCCAACGCCAGCACCGAAAGCTTCGTTTCCAAGCTGATGCAGACACATCAGAGGACGCTGACGCCCCGGCAGACCCACTTCCCCCACCTGGGGCCCAGCCGGGGCAGGATGGACAGTACCCGTCCCCCACGTCCCCCACAGCTGCGCCGACCACAACATCGCCCACACTCAACAATCTGCCAAACGAGATGTTGGAATTGATCCTACAACGTCTAGATAGCCACAGCCTCACCGGCACTCACCTCGTATGCTGCAAGTGGCATCACTTAGTGGACAATGCACCTTGGGAGACCTTGCCCAAGGTCCACTTCCACTCACTGACAGTGACATCGCAGGACAGACTGGTGATCAGACTGGAGAAATTCATTGACGAGGCCATTCCGGGGGAAGAAGAGGACGACGAGCTGCCATCCAATATGCTTCATCTCGACCCACTACCACCCTCCCCCCCCCCTTCCTCCCAGACAGAGGGAACGCGATGAATAAAGAAGCAAAAGAGAACAAGCCTGACTAGGAGCACAGTGGGCACCATGCTCAAGATCATCGACCTGATGTCAGGGGCAGAGATGCCACACCTCATGAAATAATTTTGGCACATCTCCACGGACAAGCTAGTACTGCAAAGCTTGAGCAGCAAGGGGTTGATGACGATGCTGCTGATATTCAAGAGGATGTGCTTGGACAATAAGGCACTCATCCTTGACTTCTGCAACTTCAAGGGAGTCCCCAAACAGATGGTCTTCAACTTCCTCAAGCCCCGCCGAGGTCACTTGGCTGAAGTACAACTCTCTTCCTGCCATGACATGGGCACTTCTTTCTCTCCCGCCGAATTCTGGGCAGCCATTGGCGACCTCTCCAGCCCCTTCCCAACCATCCACCTCAAGGATCACTACGCCAACTCTCCTTGGCTGGTCCATCTAGCTACCGGGATCCTGAGTCTTCCACACCCACCCTGGATGATCAACCTCGACGGAGTCAGCCCTCCACAGAAAGCAGTCCACCTACGCATACTCAACTGGCTTGAAGAGGACATGACGATGGGTCCAGTGTGGGCAGAAGCAAGGCGGAAGCAGAAGGAGGCCACCAATCCCTCCGGCTCCATGGTGGCCATCACCAGTCCACCAGCACTCAATGGGGCCCCTGGCTTCCACCACAGTTCCCGAACGGCCGTCATTCAGGCAGGCACCCAGAGCCAGGAAAGTGGCCTAGCTCCGTCAGCAGCGTGGGAGGAGCCGGCGACTGAAACACGATGACGGAACTTTGTCATCAATATCGACAATTGCCACGGCGTCCACCTCCACCGCTTCAGATACCAGACCTGGCACCATGTCCTACAACCCCACGGCATTCGCATCCCCATCGAGTTCCACAAGATACTAGAGTGGTGCTTCGATGGCAGGAACCGCTACTCGACACATTGCCATTGAATGGTGCTAAAGAGACCAGATGGAGCTCGACTCTCTCTCTACCTGCAGCACTGACCCTCTATCTTCATAATCTATCCAACCACCCTATGGCTACTGCTTCAAACAACGATTACTCCCAACCCCTTATCACCATCCTCACTCTCCGGACTGCGAGACCAAGTGACTCTCCACACCAATACCTCCATCTCCACTCGTCTCATCCCACTTTTCCCATTCCGTCGACTATCTGAGTCACCCAGCTGCCGTAGTCTCCTGGTCATAGCTGACCGGACTCTGGCAAGACTCCAACACCATCACCATCTGTACATCTTCACCACCAAGCCCGCCATCGCGCCCTAAAAAACAGCTGTCCATCCATGACCAGCCACACAAACATTTGCATGGACTGACCGACTGCACCACCTGGACATCTGCGATGCCTGGCCTGCCATCGCTGCCTGGCCACCCATGCTACCCAGCCAGTCATCATCGCCTGGCACTCTGCACCATCTGGTCCACCATCGTCGCCTGGCCATCTACAATGCCTGGCCTGCCATCACTGCCTGGCCACCCATGTTACCCGGCCAGCCATCATCACCTGGCCCTCGGCGCCATCTGGCCTGTCATTGACACTTGGCCATCTACAATGCCTGGCCTGCCATCGCCGCCTGGCCACCCGTGCTACCCAGCCAGTCATTATCGCCTGGCCCTCTGCGCCATCTGACCAGCCATCATCACCTGGCCCTCTGCGCCATCTGGCCCGTCATCAACACCTGGCCATCCGCGATACCTGGCCCGCCATCGCCGCCTGGCCACCCACTATCTGGCACACCATCATTGCCCGGCCAATTGTGCCATCGGGCCCGCCATCGACGCCGGGCCATCTGCAATGCCAGGCCCACCATCCCTGCCCAGCCACCTGTGACACTTGGCCCGCCATCATCGCCTGGCCCTCTACAACACTGGGTTCACCGTCAATGCCTAGCCATCTGCAACGTCCAGCCCGCCATCGCCGCCTCCATCTGCATTACCCAACCTACCGTTGTGCAATGACCTACATGGCCTAGCCATCTAGCCTGCAGAGCCCAACCCCCAGCACTCCGTTGAACCCTGGGCTCGGGCACTGTCGCTATCCCTCCTACAGTTCTAAACCACCGCTCAGGCCAGCCGGAAGGGGTAGAGTACCCGACGGCACCCGATGACAGAGACATCTGTCCACCAGCCGATTAAAGCATACCCAGCTTTTGCTTCACATTCGGCACCAACGCTGTCATGCAGCACCTTCCCTGCCTATGTGACAGCGACGGGGAACCACCCTTCCTTTCACACCTCATCCTTCCACCACTCGACACTGCCCTGCAAGATGACCACCATTGGAGCAACGCCATCACCCAGCCACCATCAAGACCATGGCGCAGCCGACCGTGGCGGCAATATCCGTGTGTACACCAGCAGGCGAGGCCTCTTCAACCGACCCGGCAGTGTGGAAGAGGCAGTGTGGAAGAGCTAAAATCCATCGCCACAACGTATCCAGTGTCACTGGATGATGAAAGGCCCTTTGCGACTCTGATACTAAGAAACTGGAACCGCACATATGCCCTTGTCAACTGACACTGTGGGGCTAGAGACGTTGGCCCCTCACTGTCCCTCATCAAGTCCACGGACACCAGAGCAGGAGAGCTAGTGCTCCGAGACGTCGGGAACAGCTGCAGCAGCAGGACCATCACCTCAGCCGCCCGTCTCTGGGGCATCATTCTTATCCTCCACCCACTTGGTCCTCAAAGCAACAACCCTGGACCCAGTCGCCTGCCTCCTCCCTGTCCTGATCCAATCATCTGGACACAGTGAGGCAGGCGAAGCTTAAGGTCCAGCCTGGTGCAAGACAGACACCTCGACTGCAAATTAGCTGGACGAGAATGTGAACGCAGACCAGGACATGAATAACTATGTCTTCAACCTACTAAAGTGAAGGCGATGGAAAATGCAACCGGCAAGCTGAAGTCGAGGGGATTGCCAATGCTCCAGTGTTCCTCCATGTCCCGACCGAGGAACACCCATTCCCCTCCACAGAACTATGCCTCCCTAATGGACTTCCTCGGCAGAGCCTTCGAGCGGGAGACACACAATGACTAGAAGAGTACCAGGCATCAGACCGCTTCTGTGGACTACTCCTAAGTCGCTCAACAGTCTACGGGATGGGAGGGAGAGGATCCGGAAGTTGTAGCGCGTCAGACGGATCCTCCACTACATCTCCGTCCTTCAAAGTGGCAGACTTCATCCTTGTTCCCACAGACCAATGCCCTCCAGCCCCACATCAACCCAATTGTGGGGTGTAGAGATGAACGTGGTTGAGTTTGAGGTAGAGGTTGGCCTGTCGGACGATGCATCCGATGGCCTCTGCGGTGAGCAGGACGGGGATCACTTGGAAACGGGTGAGGCCCAGCTCGTCGATCAGGTTGTAGGGGTTGAATCCTCAGCGCTCCACGCTCAGTGTGGATTGTCAGGTGGCCTGTTTTACCTGCAAGATGGCCTAGCTCTGAACTGACCAGGACTGGAGGAAAATAGAACTACTGGTCCTTGGACCTTGAGGACCTGAATGTTCGACGTTGGAGCGCAGGATTGGGCCATGGAAGTCAATGTTGGAGTTGCCGGCCATCAGGCGCTGCAGGTGACAAGCCAAATGTTTGGCGCAGTTGCCTTCCTCATCTGGCTTTGGTAGAAGATGGCGTTCTTCTTCTTCTGTCAGCAGGCTGATAAAGACATACTGATTTGTCTTTTGATAGGAAGCAATTAAACCAAAAGGGTGTTTGATGAACCCTGAGGAGGCTCCGCTGGTGGTGGTCATTGCGGCGGAGTCAGACGGTAGCATCCCAGCCAATAGAGCCGCCTAGACCCTGCTCGAACAGGTTCGGGATGCTGTTTATTTCATGCGACAGAAGGCGCGGTCCTGCCCGTTGAGGGTCGTCTCCTTCCAGCACTGGTGGGAATGTGACATCTTGCCAGGCGGGTGTGTGGTAGTTGTCGAGTACGTGGCATCTCATCGTCTCTTCCAGCAGTGGGAGGCTTTCTACGAAGGGACGGGTTGGAGCTGCCTTGAGCCAAATGGCATGATGAGGCTCCATGGTAGGCTGAAAGAGTGGGAGCACCAAGGCGCAAGGATGATGAGGCTGTTCATTGAATGCTCAGCTCACCTTTTATAAGTTATTCCTGCTCATCATCTATCAGAGATCTTCTCAGGACTAAATGTTTGGGTTTTTGCTTGGCTTAGTTTTCCGGCAAAGTCAGCAGTCTGCTTTGACTACAGGGAAAACTACAATGCATCATGTTTCTACGGGTAATTATTAATATTTATTAGAAGTTGATAAATAGCAACGATTTGAGCTTTCTAGCTTAAATTTATTAGTGCCTGAAAATCGATCTGGAACTGGAACTATTAAATTTTCTTGTTGCAGGTTTGTGTAAATGTTGTCTGTGAAACATTAGGGAACTCAGTGTGTTTTGCTGTTATGAGATTCATGCAATTTTTCCTTCTTTTTGGTGGTGAAATTGCAAGATTACTTCTAAATCTGTCAGAAATGGGTGTCTAGTAACATCAACGAGAAGGCTAGTGGTAGTATTTGCACATTTGTTATGATTGGGGTGGGGGGGGGGGGGGGTGCTGCAGCAAATAGTTGTTCACACCGTTTATGACTTGGACTTCTTGCCTAGTTGCTGAAATTAAACAGTAAAACACGGGCACTTATACGTTATCCCCGCAAAGGCTGCGGATCTCCTGTTGAATCAATGTCAAATTGATGAGCATAATGCTGTCAAAAAGCTTACTGCCATGTTGATGCTGGGCTTAGGTCTTGCCAGCAGACGCAACATAATTTGGGCCTGCTGAAAAGTTTACTTCTTGAAGAGCTTTTTTACTTGAGCGGTTAGCGCTAACTATTCGATATATGCGTATCAGAGTCGTTGGTCGCCCGATTCTTCTCCACTCATCAGTTTTATATTTTAAAGATTTCCAAATTTTATGTAAATTTAGTCATTTTGGCTGGATCTTGGCTTGTTTTTGTAGCAGCAGCCAGCTGAGTAGGGTAATTTATAGCACAAAACCATCAAAATATTGCAAATTGAAGCATAATTTCCAAAAACATGCAACTTGCCAGGAGTGAGTAGGATCCTCTTCTGCCATAGCTCTGCGAAAAACTAACGAAATCGGCCCAACTGCGCATATTTGGCAATCTTGAAATACAGGGATGAAAGTGGGCCATCGAACATGCCTACCTCTACCTCACTTCCATGATTTCAGGATTGCACTCGAAGGTGACAGAGGATTTCAGCTCAAAATTTGCATCGCAAAGGCATATTTGGTTCGTCATCAATAATTGGAATGTGTTGGAAAAGCATATTTGGAAGAATGAAAATTGAATCATCTAATGGGGCTACATTTTTGGGAGCATTTCAGAGTGCCGAAAATATACAAGTTTCTCAAACATCTATGGAAATATAATACCAGCATCAATCTGTGGGAGTAAAATGAAAAGCTTCAGGCATGATTATTTTTGGAAGGCACTGGATAAAATTGCAGTAGAAGCATAAAAACGGGTTAAGGCAGAGAATAAGTGGGAATTGGGGGCTGGATTGCGGCTCGTTCACGCTCGCATCATTCATGTCTGCCCTTCATCACTCGGCCCTGATAACTTAGTTGCTCTTGTCAGCTGTACAGTTTAGGCCCCAGAATTCATCTTTTACGAAAACATCTTAGAACGAATGCATCTAATGGATCTTTATTGCAGCCAAGGAGGCTTAGGCCCTGCCATCTCTTTCGCCTTATTGACGATGATCTGCCACTGATTTACGGGTGCTTTTCGGAAATATCTGAGATAGAAGCTGTAATAGAGAGCGTTTTGGGCAGCAATTTGCTTGTGCAGATGCTCTGAATGGCGCTTTGTGGACCACTGCTTCTGCTCACCTTCCCACCATCTAATTCCGCAATTAGGAGTCCATGGTAGTGGGACGAGCTCATGCGTGATCTTAAGCTTAGAAAGGTGTGCCTGGAAATCTGGCAGGTCTGGGGTGAGAATGTATTGAAGGATAGCATGATTGAGATTGTCCATTCGCACAATGCGGAACGGACCGTCCCACCTAAGTGGATCTCTTTTGTGAATGTGGCTCCCTTCCACTTTCTTTCTCAACATCGCTCCCTCCATCATCTCAACCGGCATGTACATCTTATTCGACCACTTTCCTCACGGAGGGCATTGAAGGCAAGAATCCCGGATACCTCTCATCTTCCACGGCCCTTACTCGTCCACTTCTCAATCTCATAGGAAGTATGGAAAAGGGCGTGTCTGGAGCAAAATGCTCTGGAAAGGAGGACAATGTGAAAGTGGTGTAGATGGGCTCGTGGTGTGGCATGGTGAGCGGATGAATGCCCTGGTTCTCCAAATCTATCGTCTCCTCCGCCTTCTTATCAGCCATGTCCTCTCTCAGTTTCCTTCCTGGATGAGGATTGCTCCACATTCTGGACAAAATATCCGGGAGTCTATGGGCCGCTGCATCTCCCTTCACATAATATCTAACGAGTAGGCACTCAGTTGCAATCGCCATCTAGCTACCCTGGGACTGGGTGATCTGCAGGTGTGAAGGTGCTCGTGGCTCTTATGGTCCGTGAAAACCTGAATAGGTGTGACCATGGGATAGAGAAACCACTTCTTGTGGTGCAAAATGCTGAAATGGATGGTGTAGCACTCTTTCTCAAACACCGACATCTGTTGCTCCAGGAGTGTGAATTTGTGGGCAGCAAATGAAAGTGGAGCCTCTGAACCGTCTGATTGATATTGGGTGACCATGCAACCCATAGCCTCATAGCTGGCATCGCAGCGCAAAATGAACTGCGAGTCGGATCTAGGGAAGGCTAGCAAAGCTGCATCTGATAAGAGGCCATTCGTCTCCTGGAAGGCCTTTGCCTCCGTTTCTCCCCACTGCCAGCTCACTCCCTTTTTCAGCAACTCATAGAGAGGCAAAGTGGTGTGATAGTACTTTGGCAAGTAAGCCATCCAATACTGCACTGCGGCCAAGAATGACTTTAGTGAGCGTGGAGGTGGGAGTGGTGGACAAAATCGCCATCCTATCTTTATTCGGCAGGACACCCTCTTTTCCTCTCACTTCAAAGCCCAGCCGCTTCACCGACTTCTGGCAAAGCTGAGCCTTTGCCGCAGAAATCTTAATTCCGGCCTCACTTATCCTCTGCATCACCAGCTTCAAATGCTGTAGATGGAGTGAAAATGAGGAAACGACATGCTTCTGAGGCTTTGTGAAAATTGCCATACCGTCTGCATAGGAAAGGACAAATCTGTGCAGGTACTCGGCCATGATAGTATCTATGGCGTACTGCCAGAAGTGACTGGCGTACTTCAGGACTCTCTGGAAGACGTAGGACTGGCCTAGAGCCCTAAATCCGGCCAAATCTTGACTTCCTTTCACTAATTTAAGCGTAAAGAATGCATTGCAAGCATCTAAGATGGAGATATAGTCTGAGCCCGCCAACAGCTCTTTCACGTCACGGATCTTCATGGCATTCCAGTTTTGGTACTCTGAAGGCTTTAGGCTGGAATTGATGGGAATGAGGTTGAGGCAAAAGCGCCAATTGTCGGGATGGGTGAGGTCTTTGTTTGGCTTGGTGCATTTGGGAACCAGCACCACTTTACTGGCATAGCTGCTCAGTTTCCTAGCAACTACTCCCTGCTCCTCTAATTCCTCCACCTTTCGATGAAGAATATTCGTCGCTAAGTCCGAGAACGTCTGAATGCAACAAGGGATGCTTTTGAGATAAGACTCTAAGCGAAAGCGAAAGAAATTGCATGTTCCCACGTCTTTCTTGGATCTACTGAAAATGTCCTTGAAAGAACAAATCAGCTTTTGAGACTCCGTTCTTTCCCTCATTGATAGATGGGGCAAATCTACGTTGTGCAGGTGACACTCTGGATCTCTGCACTTCCCGTCAGGCCCATGTTATCCTCCTTCACTCATCATAGCTGATTGGGAGGGATGGTCTAAGAGCAGGTCTTTGGTCAAAGGGATGAACGGATAGTCCATGGCATTTTCTGCCTTCCCAACCACTGTCCCTAAAGACAAAATCTGACGGTCGGCCGTGTTGTTAATGAGCGTCATGTGAGCCTGCCCGTTGATCGCAAATCGAACAGCCACTGATGGGACATAGGCTCTATCCTCAATCAGCTCTTCCTGTCCTTCTGGCAGGGCGAAATCTCCGTAGGGAACGGTGGCCTGTGGCCAACATTGCTCGCCGCCTAAGGCATTCTCAACAACTGTTATATTCCCTGCCACTTCCGCACATCCCACCCTCCAAACTGAGGATGAATAAGGCTCTAATATTGTGTCTTGGAGGAGTAAAACTTTGAAAGTCTCCTCTCCTTCACTCCTGCTAGCAGTCTTGGCTCCCTCATCCATATCAACGCCTGACTCCTTCCCTGGGTCTAAAGGGTCGAGTAGCGGCTCCAATGTCTCATCTTCAGGCTTGGCAATTGGGTCTTCTTTCTTTCCTCCACCAGGCACAGCGATTGGAGGTTCACTCTCCTCACTTCCCTTCATCCCCGGAGCAAATCTCACTTCCTTCTCACCCAACTCCTCACTCCCTTATCCACTCAGAGGAAGAGGCATTGGAGGCAATGGTGAATCTGGAGGGGATGGAGGGGCCTCCTGATATGTCTGAATGGACTTTGGATAGTCGGGCGGCAGCCACTCGGGTGGCCCTGGACACATCACCTCCATTACAAACGTCAGAATCTTCTTCGCCCCGTCTAATATCAAAGGTGGCAGGAAATTGGAACGGTCGTCCCCAGGCTGCACTTGAAGGAAGTCCATGCCCAAAATGCCCTTGATTGGATCTTTATCCGCAGCCGGCAAGAGCTTTGCTTTCACCATCTTTCGATAGCCACCCATTTGTAAGCATAAACTCACTTTGGTGGTTCTATAGACATCTGATCCTATGCCCTTCAAAGATACGTTGTATCTGAGGACTTGCGGCTGGGGAGTGATCTGAGCAAAGAGGACTCTAGAGACCAGGGTTACCTGGCTCCCTGTGTCAACCAAAAACTTGGTGATCACATGATTGTCTTCTATGCCTGCAGGCACCTGAGCTGGTGGGCACATGAGGAAAATATTGCCCCAGTATCTATTTTCTTGATGGGGTGTGGAGGCGGTGCAGGTGATGTAGAAGGAGGAATAAATGAGCGTGGTAGGAAGGGGCTGGTGCTGTAAAACGTCTGGCTCTTGCCCGACTTCCACTCTAAACCTCTCCACTACTGCTCTATCTTCCAGCCTCTGAACAGCACACTCAACGTGTTCCGTCCTCTCCTCTATCTGCGCCAACATCTGTTCCATGTCAACAGCTGACTGTTGGGAGTCAATGTCTCCTCCCATTCCCACTCTCAATCGCTCAGCGGATCTTCTGTCCTCCACTCTTTGGACTACCCTCTCCAACTGGGTCTCCACGCGGCCCATTCTTAGCTTCTCCTCAGCTGCTCTTCTATCTTCCACTCTCCGGACAACTCTGTCCAGTTGTGCCTCCACTTGGCCCATATCTCCTGCTGCATTAGGAGGAATGGAACTCCCTCCAGTTTCCACTTCAGCAAAGTGAACTGAATTAGTGGCGGGGCAGAATCTAGCAGTGGTTGCTTTAACCGAGCTTTACAAAATAAAGTTTGCCTTTACAAATCTGCAGGGTGGAAGTGGTGCCGGACAATAAGAAACATTACTTTCCTGAGTGGGAAAATTTTTGACCGCGGAGCAGCCCGAAGGGCCGCTCCGCGGTCTATAGAGGTTACTCAACTTTTGTCCTCATATATATGTATGTATATATATATGTATCTGCAAGTGCTGGGCACGGGCGAATTCTCAACGGATCTGGACATACTTGTTTTCCCTGAAAGCTATAATGTGCCGCTTGGATCCTGGGGGGGGGGGTGGAGCTGGTGCCGAACCATTAGAAACATTACTTTCCTGAGTAGGAATAAGTTTTTCCCGAAAATTACCATTTTCCTCTTTAGCATCTGAACGGCTGAGAATTGCACAAAAGACTTGACTTTTTTTGTTCACAAGTTGTATATAGCGGTTCCAAATCTGTGTTTACTTTTGAAAATGATTGAAAAACCACAGACTTACCCTCTTGAGCCACAAACTTTCATGCATGGCAATAGCATCAATAATCAGTAAAAGCTGAACAGCTGAGAATTGAACAGACGACTTGAGTTTTTTTGTTCACAAGTGGTATATAGCGGTTCTAAATCTGTGCTTACTTTTGAACATGGTTGAGAAACCACAGATATATATACCGCTCCGCGGTCACCTATTGCACTTTGCGCCATATACTTGTTTTCCCAAAAACATATCATTTTGGACCAACAACTTTGAAAATCGTGTCAAAAAGTTTCCAGGTTGATTTGTTGTCAAAATTTTTCAGATCTAGCCGAATTCTGAACAAAAATGGCCAAATGTGTTTTAATCGAGAGATAATTTTGATTTATGAATATTTGGATGGATTAAAATGATCCCTGAGCATATGAAACATCACTTTTTGGGTAGAAAGTTTAAAATATGGGGCATGCTGAGAAATGGTGAATTCTCAACGGACATTGACAAACTTTTTTCCTGAAAGGTTATTATATTTTAGGAAAATGTGGAGGGGTGGATCTGATACCTGAGCATTTGAAACATTATTTTTGGGTAGAAAAGTTGAAAAATGGGATATTTTGAGAAATGACGAATTCTCAACGGATTTGGACAAACTTTTTTTTTCCTGAAAGGTAATGAAATTTTAGGAAGATTTGGAGAGCTGAAACCGGTCCTGGAGCACTTGAAACATTTGAAACATTACTATTTTGAGTAGAAAACTTTTTCCCAGAAAACATATATTTGTTAAAATTGGCTTCATTCAACAAACAACACCAATGACATTGTTAAGCTAGTAGCAAGTAAGCTCATGGTTGAGATTTGAGCAGAAGACTTAAGTAGGTCAGATTGGTTTGACATTGCCCATCGCTTCGCGGTCACCCATTGCGTTTTGCGCCATATACGTGGTCCTAAGTATTTTCCCATTTGGCTCATGGTATAAGGTTAATTGTAAAACTTTCAAATTTAAAAAAAATGTTTTAAAATATGATAAAGTCAAAATCATCTTTTGTTGCGTAGTATTTACGAGACAGTTCATATAAAAATTTAGTAATCCTGCAAGAGAGCTGGAAACGCAATATTTCAGTTTTTAAACGATTGTAACATATTTGTAAATAACAAATAGGGAATTTATATTGTAAACCCAATATGATCACTTTTTGCTAGAACATTATCTACAAAGATTGCGATAATATATAATACTGACCTTGCCCTTCTTAAATGTGTTGTTAATCCTGTATGAAAAACAGTTTCCATTAAAGCCATGTATGTTACATGTCAAGCATTGATAAGAAAAAAGAGACTGGAAAATTTTAAAGTACATACAACGCTGGTAAAAGAAGTATATGGCGAAGAGCGCAATAGGTTACCGCGGAGCTAAATAGCCCACGAAACAGGAGGTTTACGAGTTTTATTAAAAACAAGACGTTTGAAGCGGTAGGGGACTAGTTCAATATCTTTGGGACCGGTCCCACCCATCCAGATCTTAAAATTTTAAACTCTTTCAGGAAAAAACTTTTGTCCAAATTCATTGAGAATTCCCCTGTTTCCAGCATAGCTCATTTTTCAAACGTTCTACTCAGAAAATTAAGGTTTCAACAGCTTGTGGTCCGGTTTCACCCCTCCAGATCTTCCAGGATGTCGCGGCGCCAGAACAGCAAATGGACCTGAAGACAAGGAACCAGATGTGAAGCTCTAGTGTGTGGTTACATGGGTAGAAGGAAGGTTGGAGCGGACGCTTTCTCTGAAGGAGACTGAATAATAGGAGAAGGAACAGATTGCTGAGCAGCCTTTTTTTGACTGCACTCCATGCATTCATCATGCGCTCTACAATTGTTAGATTTATATATTTATATATAATTTGGCAATGTTAAATCTGGCTCTCGACATTTGAAACATCAATTTTTGGGAAGAACTACTGAAGAATTGGGTATGCTGTAAAATAACTAATTCTCAACAGAATTTGAAAAAAATTGAATTGTTAAAAAACCGCTAAACCTCAAGTTGTTTTTTGTGTCTGCTTGTGGGAGTCAAATCATAACATGTTTTGTTTTTGGTCAAGGTGCATAAATGTGTTTCCTAACCTTGGCTAGACGCTCTTATTTTACACAAGCCCTCTTCGGCAACCAAGTACGCTTCAATGGACACGTTCACCTTCGTCTCACACTTGACAGCTGTTTTGATTCGGCAAACAGTCTACCAATGACATCAACGGACTTCTCGAAATGATCTGAATGATCGAAATGTCCTTTTCACAGCCTTGGAGCACGAGCTAATCATCGACAGCTTATTTGGCATCCTAGAGATCGTATTCTGGAGGAACAAGTACATTACCAAAACTACGAGGGCCTACATGCTCCACTCCAAGGAACGCAGAGGCAACAACTTCAGTGAGACACAGAATATCGTCAAAGAGGCCTACATGGAGTATGCAGGTGAACTTTTCAGGCAAGTGAAGGGAGTTAGCTTGGGAACTAAATCTGCAGCCCACTGGTCGCAGATTTAGTTATGTCCAAGTTAGAGCTCGACTTCCTTCTAAGAGCAGAGAACATAGCACAGAGAGGAGACTGAGAGGAAGCAGGAGATACATCGATGGCATCATCTGCTTCAACGGAGACTTGATGGAGGAAGCCAGAGCGATATACCCGGCTTCGCTACCCCTGAAATTCGATCGAGTAACTGATGGTTCGATCCACATTCTGCACATAGAAATAGATACCGAGGGGAGAGGAAGGAGTGTGTACGACAAACGGCAAAGCTTCAAATTCGAGGTGTGGTATTTTGTGTGCATCGTTCCATGTTAAGTGCAAATAATGTTATTATTGCAAAAAAATGGTTTAAGCTTTGCTGTATTGCTATTTTTTATCTTAATTTGAATGGTCTAAATTAACAAAAAATATTTATAATAAATAAAGATATGACGTAATATGTAATAAAAATGTAATAAAAATCAATGACATAAAGGAATAGGTTAAACAAACAAGGCAAATGTAATAAAAATCAATGACATAAAGGAATATGTTAAACAAACAAGTTACATTAAGTGGAAAGGTTTATGCCTTCTTCATAACCTTTTTGTACAATTTTTGGAGTGTTTTTGCAATGTGAGCAAATGATGGGCGGTTATCTGGTTCCCATTTCCAGCAGTCTGCTAAGAGTTCCTTTATTGTGTCATTGGTATTGTTGGGTACTTTTGAACGGAGTCCTTTTTCTAGTCCATTCTTGATGTCTAAGCGGGTTTTGCCTGGGTATGGCTCACCTCCTCCAGTTAATACTTCCGTTACAAGGATTCCATAACTCCAAACATCACTTTTTGAAGAGAACTTTCCTTTGAACAAAGCTTCTGGAGCTGTCCATTTGATGGGAAGTCGCACACCACCTGAGAGTTCTTCAGTTTTTGCTACAGTTGACAAACCAAAGTCACATATTTTTACTGTTTCATTGGAATCAAGAAGACAGTTTCGAGCTGCAAGATCACGATGGATGCAGTTTTTGGATTCAAGATATTCCATTCCTCTTGCTACCTCCAAGCAGAATTGAACTTGTTTATTTTCTGTCAATCGTGGCCATGTTTTCTTCAAATGATTAAGCAAAGAACCCTTTGCCGCTAGTTCCATGACAATGTAAAGAGGCTCTTGTTTAGCAGCTATGCCTATTAACTTGATGATGTTAGGGTGGCGATAGTCCCGCATTATTCTAGCTTCTTTCGTGAATTGTGTGCGTTCTGCTTTGGTGTTCATTTGCTTGCATGTCTTAACAGCTACATACATGGTTGTGTTTTTGTAGTGAAGTTTACCTCGCCAGACTTCTCCAAAGGCTCCTTTACCAAGCTGTTCTTCCAAAAGTATCTGACTATGGTCTAATTCCCAATCCGCCTTTGGTACACCATTGATCAACATTGTATGACTTCGTGATGAGACTGGACTGTGAGTTTCAATGTGTGCATTGATGAGAGCAGGAATGGTTGGTTTGCAAAGGCCACTTTTTTCATCAATGTAGTAACTTCCATTATTCTTAGCACATATGATGAAGTGTTTGATTGGATCTCCTCCATTTTTGGTTTTCCAGCACACACTTAATGCAGTGGCAGGTTGATATTCACCATCCTTATTAACTATTTGACTGCTCCTGACTATGAAGTCGCCCTGATGAATAAGAAGAGCATTGACATCTTCCCGTGATACAAAACCATGATACCATTCATAAGGAGTAAGTGTTTCAATGATTTCCATGTTTGCTTCCATCCCTTTTGCTCTGTCTGACGTTTTGGAGCCAATCATACCTTTGTCTTCTTTCTTTGACATTGTTCTGTTTTGTTTTAGCTTTCTGACTGTTAGATTTTTCACCAAAGTTAAAAAAGAGTTTCTTTCAATTTAGCGACATGTGTTTTGTTTTAATTATGCAACATGGTTATAAATGTAACAAGTCAATCCCCTCCAGTACATTGCCGGACTTTTTCCAAAATTTTGGATATTGCCGGACTAGTGCTTTGCCCACGTGAACTTTGCCGGACCAAACGCGTAGTGTCCGGCAAAGTCCAGGGTTTTTTGAGGGCTACCCATCCCGGGCTTTGCCGGACTTTCGCTTTTTTTGTCCTGCAAAATTAGTGGTCATACTGTGGCAGTACCTACTAGTGTGACAGTACCAGACATGGTTGATCCGAATAAGAGTAGTTGAACATGTACTGTATCATGGCTGCTACTGTCACAGTGGAAGGTACATCCACAGTATGTTCACACTACTCGCTTTGCTTGGCCCTTTAATTCTTGCACAGTAGAACACTAATCCTTGTAGAGCACAAGCCCCTACTCCTGATAGGCATTCGCCCGCCATCTGATATGGACAATTAGTAGGTACTGCCACAGTATAGTAACTGTACTGACCAGTGTGGTAGTACCAGTCATATTGAAGTAGTACGGTTGATCCGAATTAGATTAGTTGAACATGTACTGTATCATGTCTGATACTGCCACACTAGTAGG
This sequence comes from Ptycholaimellus sp. GST1_10, assembly GCA_030248095.1. NCBI lineage: Eukaryota > Metazoa > Nematoda > Chromadorea > Chromadorida > Chromadoridae > Ptycholaimellus > Ptycholaimellus sp. GST1_10. The sequence continues at coordinate 26,040 of JASANA010003775.1, forward strand.
TACTGGCACAGTATGTTCACACTACTTGCTTCGCTCGCCCTTTAGTTGTTCACTCAGCTATGCCCTATATTGCGGTATAGACTGTCTAGGCATGTGCCCGCCATCCGGTATGGACAACTAGAAGGTATTGCCACAGTATAGTAGCTGTACTGACCGGTTTACAAAAGTCCAGCAAAATCTGGTGTTTTTTGAGGGTTGCCCAACCCGGACTTTGCTGGACCACAAAATAAAGATCTGGAAGATCTGGAAGCGTAAACCCAGAATATTGAGTAGAAAGTTTGAAAAATGGGGTATGCTGAAAAAAGGATAAATCTCAAAGGATATTTTTTTTCTAAAAGGTAATAACATTATAGGACGATCTGTAGGGGTAGACCCGGAATTTGAGCACTTGAAACATTACTTTTTGGGTAGATAGTTTGAAAAATAGGGTATGCTGAGAAAAGGCGAATCCTCAACGGATTTGGACAAACTTTTTTTCCCGAAAGGTAAGAAACGTTAAGGAAGATCTAGAGGGGTGGAACCGTTCCTGGAGCTGTTGAAGCATTACTTTTTTGGGTAAAAATTTGTAAAATCATGTATTCTGAGAAATGGCGAATTCTCAACGGATTTGGACAATATTTTTTCTCTTAAAGTTAATAAAATTTTAGGAAGGTACTGCGTGTTACTTGACATGTGTAAACCAGGACCCATCCCTTTTCAAACTGGTTATTCTCCTACTTGGGCACCTTGGTGGGGATTCGGGACCCCAAATGGTGCAAAGGATGAATGTAGAAGGGGCCCTTCACGTCCATGGTGACGAACTTCATGACAGTGTGTTTTTCAAAGCACATGGAAGGGTAGGGGCGGAAGTGTGGTGCGGCGAATGGCATCGCCTCATGCCATCGACACACCAAGCACAGTTTCAAGACGGCGGTCACTCTCTGTAGCCCCGTGGCTTGGGGATCCAGTAGCGCTGACGAAGCAGTGCTATTGTCCATCGGGACTTGAGGTTACCCATAAGCTCATAGTAATTAAAAATAAGGAGTGTTGGAACAGTTTTCTGCCAAAAATAACTGTTCCAAGCCGTGTGGCAGTTGATTTTGGCTGCATACTAATTCAATTTTCAATATTTTTTGAAAATTCCAACGGAGGTCGCTTGGGGACTTGGGGACGACCTTATACAGCGACCTCTATTTTTTATGTTTAAAATCAGTATTTCATGTAGTAAATATCAAAAAATATGACTGTTCCAAATTTCAATAACAAAATCTGTTCCAACTGTTCCATATTCGGCTTCGGCTTCTTTTACCCGGTCAATGAATTCATAACCATTTTTAATTCTGGACAGAGGTGACATTAAGTTGTTTATAATTACAAATTTATGTATTTATTAAATTGTAAAAATATAGAGGCAGCAATATCTCTACAAAGCTATAAATTGAATTTAGTGCTCAACAATTAATGCAGATTCATTGGCAAATAAAAATTAAGTGAATTACAAATGATAGAGAAAATAAGTAACACCAATAAAGGAAAAATTCTAACTATTTTCTACTGACGTTTCAAAGCAGAAGGAACTCGACGTGCAGGAGGGACAAAGAATGTAAATGAACATGTGAGGTCCTTGTCCACTTTCATGATTGCAGCTGAATTCTTAACCACTGGGCAATACATAGGGGCAGAAAAAATTGTCACCATTCGCCGCTGAGCAAAGAATCGATGGCCATCTTGACAACACTGATGTGCTCTAACAATTAGATCTAGGCCAAGCTGGACACAGAAACGATGAACTACATCAGCTCCAAAAACAAATGATGTTTTCCTTGGACTAGGTTGCCATCCTTTTATGCCTATTTCTGGATCACTCCACAAAATGTCATTTACTAAACCATCTTTTGGATTGGAAATAGGTTTTTGCAGAGATTCTAGTTGTTCCAAGCTCTGAAGATATGGACTTAGCCCACCATGCATACAAAGTATTTTCTTGGCAATTAAAGCAGCTACAGGCATCTGATCGAATACTGCATTGAATTGATGATAAAGTCTTTCACCTATTGATCTAGGAAAAGCAGAAATACAATTGAGAAGAAAGCCATATGTGCTGTTGATCCTAGTGACCTCATGATTTCCACGAAGTAAAAATACTTGATCAGGGTATAATGTTTTGTAGACCAACAAAAGTACTATTGCTTCCAGACTTTGTTCACCTCTGTCTACATAATCGCCAAGGAAAAGGTAACGTTGTTTAGGAGGAAGACCAGCTGTGCTGAAAATAATGAGCAAGTCCCGATAAAAACCATGAATATCACCAACAACCATCACGGGGGGTGGTACATGAATGAGTGATTTTTGAACAGAAAGTGAATCAACAGCAAGGTCCAAAAGACATTCCACTTCTTTCTCAGTGTATACTGCAATGGGGTTCCTTCCAGCTGGTACCCGTGCCCAGGCTCGACCTGCCAATTTAAGGAGAAATTCGTTTCGTGACGCTGCATCATTCTTAGAAAAGCCAAGAACAGTTTCATTTCTTTTAGTTTTAGAATTATCCTCCATGTTTTTCTTTTTTTGGATTTCTGACTTTGGTTTTTTTTAAATTTAATATTAATATGATTATTAACAATAACACAGTAAATTGAGCATATTCTTAACATTTCTTCATTATCAGTGCTGTTTAATAAAAACTTTTGTCAAATTCCGCTGAGAATGTGGTCATGCTCAGCATTTCCAGAAATATATATGCTCAGGTTTTTAGAGCCATTCTGGATTCATAAGATAGAAACGACGTCCCAATTGTGCCAAAATTGTAATACTTCTGATTGCTCGCAAGAGGAATTTGTTCTCAAATATATCACTATTTGGTGCTTTTCTGAAATGATTACAGAGTGCCTCACAAGATATATGAATTAAACAATGCTGACTGGCAAGAGTAGGTAAAAAGAGTGCCTGTATAATCTCAGGTGGGTAAATAAACATGGCTTATCCTTTCTATTGCGCTGTAACTTACCTAAGCCACCTCCGTAGCCCCCTTTGTTCCAAAAAAATATGGAATGATTGAAGCAAACTAAAAAACATCTATGCAACTCATTTTGCGATAGATTGCAAACATAATTATTACAAATGGCAGAATCTATATTCAGTGCCCATTAAATGTGTTAACATAGAGATACCCAACAAGTATATGGCGCATAACGCAATAGGTGACCGTGGAGCTGAACACGCCACAAAACGTGTAAACATAACAAAACATAACCTTTAAGGAAAGAAAGTATGACCAAATCCGTTGAGAATCCGTTGAGACCCTATTTTTCAGCCCTTCTACTCAACAAGGTAATTCGGCTGTCGCCAAGATGCGCAGCTTTAATCCAAGTAAAAAGCTCAAGCTACGTTGCTCAATTTTCCAAGTGATATGCCTTCTAATACAAGAATACGGTTGACCATGAAAACCAGTGAATTTATTCTTGTTAAAATTGTTTTTTTTCTAAATTTATGCTTGTTCAAATTTTTGAAACATCACGACTTTAGGTTATTGAACATAAATCAATAAATAACAAATATTTCGCAAATTCCTTTTTACAGCTTCAAGATACCACCTAGACCTAGACTTTTAGTAGCAGTATACAATTTTTCAGCACTAACATTTTGACTGGATTACAGGGTGTTCACGTTAACAGGCAACGCTTGACTTTGATGATCTATTTCTCCAGCCCACAATAGGCTAAAGAGTTGAAATTTGGTAAGAAACTACCTCCGACACTCCTTTGTTTGTATATAAATTTGTGGCTCAATTCATTGAGAAGAACTTGAGAAATAGTAATTTTTGTAAGGCCACCCAAAACTGACAGTGTACTTTTATAAAATCAAAATTTGAGGAACGATTTCTCAGCCAAATATAATCCGTTTAGGCTCAAAATTTTAGACAATAAAGTTCTAAGGGTTCTTAACAAACATGTAAATTTTTAGATCTCTAACTGCTTCCTGTGTCGAGAAACAGCCTCCGACGTAGAGCCAATTTTCCTGCTTCCTTTTGTTCCATAGCATTTTCCAGCTGGGCTAAGCATAAACAATTGTAAAGGGGGAAATATTGCTGTACGTCGGAGGCTGTTTCTTGACACAGGAAGCAGCTAGAGATCTAAACATTTACATGTTTGTTAAGAACCCTTAGAACATTATTGTCTGAAAACTTCAGCTATATTGATTGAAAAACCATTAATTTATGCTTGTTCGAATTTTTGCAACATCAAGATTTAATGATGATTGGCCATAGATCAAAATATAATAAAAATTCTTCGTAAATTCCATTTAACAGCTTCAAGATACCGCCTTAACAAACATAGCTGCCAAAATTGAGTTGATTTTAATGACAAACCAGGGATTTATGGATATTCAAATTTTTGGAACATCAAGATGTTTTTGGTCATAAATCGGGAAATACTAAATATTTCAGAAATTCATTTTGCCAGCTTCAACAAAACATCACGACGGACGTACCTGCCAAACATCAGCTGATTTAATTGAAAACTCAGCGATTTTTGATTTTTGGTACTTTGAAAAATTACTCAAAATTACGTCAACCGCAAAAAATGGCCTGGAGATACCACCCATTCATGCAAAACTACACCAAAGTAGGTGGCAATATTAGCAAATTTCGAAAAAAAACTCACCAGCCACTCCAAAGGGGAGGTACATGGTTTTTCAACCAATTAAGCCTAAGCACAGATTTAAAAACGCCATTTATGACTTGTGAACAAAAAAACTCAAGTCTTCTTGGCAATTCGCAAAATTGGGGCCATGCGAGCGAAACGGAAGCACGGTCCCCTCTTAGCAAATGACAAACCCTATTACGGATTTAGAAAATATGATTGCCTGCCAAATGTTCCATGGGCAATTTACTGAGCTGCGAGTAGGCTCAATGGACGCAGCAAACACAGAGCTTTAATCAAAATCTAGAGCGGTGGATCAAAGTCCTTGACATTTGAAACTTTACATTTTTGGGTAGAATGGTGGGAAATGCAAAAATGAGGCATGGTGGAGGTTGGCAAATTTTTAACGGATTTTGACACTTTTTTTCTAATCGCCTAATCTTTACCCCAATCAGGAGTGGTGGAACTAGTCACCGAGCAATTGAAAAATGGTTTTTTGAGTAGAACTTTTGAAAATTCGAATATGCTGGATTTGGGGTGTGAAAAAGGGGTTGCACTCCGGGATCACCTATTGCACTTTGCGCCATATACTTTTTTGGGAATAACACCTGAAAATTGACTTTGCTGGATTTGGGAGGTGGAATAGGGAATGCGCTCCGCAGTCACCTATACCGATTTGCGCCATATACTTGTTGGCTATAAGTACCTCTATCCTTAATTTATAAGTGTTCTAACTTGCAGTGTTTAACTCCTGAATTCAGCCAATTTATGGTCTTAGAAGTAAAATGACTCAGAAATTGTCCCTGTCATGTTAGTAATGGTGTATAACGAATAATGAAATTAAAGTGTGCAAGTTACATAGCTACAATCAGACTCAAACGATATACTAAATACAGAGCTTTACAGTTTGTCAAAATTGGTTAGCATATGGCAAGTTAGGGTTAAACAGAATTTCCGTTATCAATTTGCTGTCTGCCTTCCGCTGTCTACCATCACTTTTGGCATATACGATATCAAAAAATCAAAATTATGGAGGCGCCTTGCCACCCTCCAGAGTCAATTTACTATAGTGACGTTGAGTTTGTGGCTATAAGGTCTGGAACTACAATTATATGGTCTGGAGCCATGTCAAGCGGAACGGACAGTGGATGACAGCCATAAATGAATAATAAACAAACTATTCGAAAAACTTTAGACATACCTTGCTCATTTCCTAACTATTTTTTTCAAACTTTTTTCTTTTAAGCTCCATAAAATGGTCAAAGATGCAACAAATACATAACTTGATACAGTAAAGTTTGCCAAAACGAACCCTCTATGCCAACACTTATGACAGAAAGCGGACATCAAAAAACCATCAAAGAAGGCCAACAGTTTACTGGATAATTTGCTTTCCGGTTTAGTTTTCTAAATCAATAGAGGGAAAACTTTTATACTTTGTGCATTAAATTAGGCAAATTATGGCCCAAAATGTTTAGGAGATTAAGGTTTACCAAATGCCACAGCTTGTTTGGTAGCCAAAATCCCCTTAGTTTTTTGTCCATAATAAGCTGCAAACTGCGCTAATAAACATTTTAAAGAAATTTTCATTTATATTTACTGTATTAATGTATATTTCTGTTTAGGGCTTCCTTTGGAAAAACATCTTATCAGGTCATCTGCATGTCTTTGATGTTTTATTACTTAACTAATTTTTGCGCTGCCAAAGGCCGCCCGTCGAGGCGGGCAGGGCAGTCAGAGCTCCGGAGGCCAGAGGATATATATGCGCGAGCGGAGCGTTAGCAGAGCGGTTGCGCCAAGCCCCTCTTATCGAGCAACACAACCAATTGCAGCTTTCCCAAAGTTTGGCAGGCTGTAGCTCATCGCACAGACGTCGGAGAACGCTGCAAATAGGCTCAATCGACGCGCCGTGGTCGAATTGTGGGGAGTCCTCTTTAGACAAAAATATTTAAGAGCCTTATTAAAAAAGTTATTTCCAAAAAACTTTTTTAAAAAAATGTCCGGTGTCCGGGCGCACACCGACCGACCAACCATCCGACCGACCGTCCGTCCATCCAGCAAGTGTTGCAGACACTTGGGCAACCTCTGGAGCTTAGATCTCAACGGTTCTAGGGTAAATCGATACCGCTGATTGGGCATTTTCCGCGTTTTTTAGGTCGAAACATCAACTTTTTGGGTAAAAATTCAGTTTTTGGTGGTTTTTTTGCATGTTTTTCATTTCCACCTCTATATTTATGCTTTTTACAGGGTTTTTTGCCAATAGAACAGCGCCATATAGGTAATTTTGAACGTAGATTACGACGGTGGCACCCGTTTGCTTCTACTTGGTCCCCTTGGGCTTGCACGAGGCCGTGGTGAACAAGCAGGTCATCATCAACTTCATTTTGAGGAATTGTAAATGGTTTTTGGTCTAAAACTAGTATAACATGGGGCTCAATTCCGGGTGACCAGTTGAGCCCATTTGTTGAACTGCCGCCCATGTGTATAAGGCTCAACTTGGGGGGTTCAATTTCCAAAACTTATGCCCAAAATATCAGCTTCTATCCAATAATTGCAATTTTCGGATTTTGAAACATCAACCTCCCAGATTAGTGAATAATGGTCCATTTTTGGCCATTTTGAGATCAAATTTGTGCTCAGCATCAATTTTTACCCCCATTTGCTCAAAAAAATGGCTAATATACAACACCTGATATTTTGGATTTTGAAACATCAGCCTGCCAGTTTTGCAAACAATGGTTGATCTTTTGGCAATTCTGAGATCAAATTCGAGATCAGCAACAATTTTTACCCTAAGGTGCCCATAATCATGGCTAATATTCAAGAAAAAACATTTTGAAATTTGAAACATCAAATAGCTTGGTTTGAGAAAAAATTTCAGTTTTTTTTAAATTTGGAGTCCAGATTCGTGATCAGCATCAAATTTTACCCAAGGGGGGCAATTTCTATGGCCTCTATCATATTTAAAAGCAAATTTCGATTTTTCAGTACTGAAACATCAGCCTTTTGAGTTATAACTCCAGAAATAAATATTTCCGATGAGCTCCGAAAATATGGCCGCAAGCGGCCAACATTTCTGACATATGCTGAAAAAATGAGCCAAATCGGTTGAGAAACCGCCAAGGTATTTCTTGTTACATCCATATATATATATAATATATATATATATATATATATATATATATATATATATATATATATATATATATATATATATATATATATATATATATATATATATATATATATATATAGACTCACAGGTCAAATCCAGGTGACTCCTTAGTACTGCCCCCAGGGCATGCCCTGGGCGGCAGTTCAAAAACAGCACCATATAGGTAACTTTGCGCGTAGAATACGATTGTGGCGCCAGTTTACTTCTATCTGGTCTTCATGGGCTTCCACCAGGCCGTGGTGAACAAGCAGGTCATCATCAACTTCGTCTTGAAGCATTCTAAAGGGTTTTTGTGCCTACAAATAGCATCATATAGGTAATTTTGGACGTAGATTATGATCCTGGCAGCCCTTTGCTTCTAGCTGGTCTCCATGGGCTTGCACTAGGCCGTGGTGAACAAGCAGCCCATCATCAACTTCATCTGGAGGCATATTAAAGGGTTTTGACCCTACAATTAGCATCATATAGGTAATTTGGGATGTAGATTATGGTATGTTTTTCATGGGCTTCCACCTAGCCGTGGTGAACAAGCAGCTGATCACCAACCCCATCTTCGTCTCCATGCATAGGGGCCTTGCCCCTGTATGAAGTGGATGAAATTAGTATATAGTGGGTTATACTAACCCAAAAAATATCTCTTATCTATATTTTACCTGCGATTGAAGTAGGGGAAATTTTTTATTTAGCTTAATTTGAATTCTACTTGCAACTGAAGTGGATGAAATTTTTTCTTAGCAAGAAAATAAGCATATATATATGTGGAATTCGGACGAAAAATGGGGTAACTGCTTAAGCGGGCCTTGGCCGCCCGCCGCTTCGGGCATGGCGCCAGAACTCCTCCGTCCTCCGGGCACGGGTTCTACGGCCCCTACGCTTCGCCTAGCATGCTTTGCATGATAGGCTGATGTGGCCAAAATCCAGGTTGCTGCTTCGCAAAAAGGCTCACGGACCCCGTCGCTCCGGCCTCCGCATCGATCCGCTCCGCATCGAAGCAAACGCGTTTTTTTGCGAAGTGCCTCACTCTGCCTGCCCTCCATGGCAAGCGGCCTTCGGCCGCGCAAAAATAGTGATTACCAGTTTAATGTTTTCAAATTATTTAGTCAGGTAAGCGTTTAAACAAGACTAAATTTAGTTTCTCCAAATGAGTACAAATGATAGTGGCAAAAGAAACTAGAATCAGTTCAAGCCTACCGGGGCAACTTGATAGCACCTTTCTACACTACAGCAGATTAATTAAGATACTCGAGATGAAAACCCTGGAGAAGATAACAAAAGGCGATTGCAGATGTGGGCAACACAACAAATGGATAAAGCCCAACGGACACTATCTGACTAGAAGCCCAGAATGGTTACTCATTAAACTATAAAACCTATTCGTACGGGGGTTAAAATAAAGGTTATCAGACGGAACAAGGGTAGAGGTAGTTTGTAGGGTGACCATTGACTCCTTAGGGACGTTTGTCTCCGATCAACTGGACAAATCAACGAGGAAAACATGACAATATTAGTGATCTGGATGGGGCCTTGAATTTCACAAAAATTCCATAAGGGCTCAATTCATAGCCGGATCAAAGAAAAGTAGTTAAAAAAGTCTCGGGGTGGAACTCATAAATTTCCCAAAGACAATAAATAGGAGGGCATTGGGGGCATAGGAGAAAGATAGGGTTTAGATATAATTTGGAGCATTAAGAATAGCGGGGAAAAATAAGCGTGGTGAGGGCAGGTGTCTGTAGACCGCATGAAAACATGTGTACAGCAGACTTCAGTAAACTATTCACATCGATGGAACATGATATAGTACTGAAAAAACTGGGAGAAATAGCGAGCATACTCCACACCCATGGGCACCAGGAAACTATCGAAGTTGAAGAAGCTCCAAGTCTACCGCAAATTCACAGGACACTGCTCTGGCACCCAACCTGACCTCGGTGGTCATGACAGAGCTGGAAGTCAGGGAAGTCCAGCTGACTCCGGAGGAACTCGCAGAATAACAACGGCAGCTTAAGAGAAAAAGGGCCAAGAGGAAAGGAATAGGGGGGCAGAACTGAAGAAAACGGAATCAGAGACGTCCCCAAGGAAACTGAAGACCAAGTTCAGAGCCCCCGAACATTTCGCTCCTTCCTCCTCTTCTATGGCCCAACAAAAACCAAAGGGAAGGATCGGGAAGAAGAGCGTGAGGGGAATGGCGTTAATGATGTTGATGGCAATGGGCCTTTTTATGCTCTCTGATGCCAGACCCATCGACCGGATCACCAAGGACACTGCCAAGGACATCGCTTTGACCAGTATTTGAAATAGGCAACTCAGTATGATTGTGATACAGCGCTCAAATTAAATTTTGATTTCACCAACCTTACAGAGACTGCCTCTTTACTATCCACCCAGAGAGTTGTTTTAGCTTTTTACTGTAAAACATGGTTTTTGACCCGAATTAATCATGTTTAATACTAATTGTAAATTTTAAAACGCTGCAAATACGAAATATTTTCGAATTTTAGGGTTTCAATATTCAAGGTTTTTGCCCATCAATTCAGAACGAATAAAAATTACGCCGATATCAAAAAACGTCCCCGTTTATGTTCAGACTTAGTTTTATGTTCAGACTTTAAATATAATGATTCAATATCTGTGCTAACGTTTGAAATTAGTAATTATAGCATATTTACCATTCGAGTGACAAACTTACATGCAATCAACAAACGACTTTAAGCAGTTTGTGGCGCTAGCAGCTGAACTGTCAAGAATTGAAATAAAGACAGCTATGTTGATCACAATTCATATACAGCTCATATTACCGAAGCTATGGAGGAGCGCTTTGCGGTCACCACTGTGCATTGCGCCATGATATTTTTCTAACTTATTTATTATTTATTTATTATTTTCTAAAATGTGTCCCTTCAAGAGACGTCTGGTACATAATACACTAAATAATGCACATAGAATAAATTGAGTTGTCCTATAATTATTAAAATTGAAATATAAAGTCATTGTTAGTTGTTGATGGCTATTGCATTTGGTGATGGCTTTTGCTTATTGATTGTTATTGCTTTTTGCCTAAGTAGCTTATTGCAGTGTGAAACGACACCATTTTCATTAGTAGTGGAGCTTTATAGCAGGTGTTGTTATAAAGTGTGATTAGTTTCTTGCTAACTAATGAGGTAAAGCCTCCGTTTTGTCTTTTGTGCATTTACTGAAAATGAATAAGGATATCTGGCTCTTGTCAATGCTTGAAGTTTCTGTCAGTACCTTACGGAATTGTAGTGTATAGAGGCTGGTGCTTTCAAGTATTGTATCAACTAAGCTCATGTCAGGACTCATATGCTTAACAAGGACTGCCATTATTTTCTCGTTTGTTATAAAGTTCCTTATGCACTCTTCATCTAGGCTCATGTTACACATGTTCAGTACTAGTAGGTTGGTGCCATCTTCTTCGTCTTGTTGTTCTGTGTTTTTGCGCAGTGTTTTTTTGGGACAAATGGCAGGTCATTGATGTTCAGCTTTTGCATGGCTATTTTGTTCTTCTTAGGATTGGTCTGGTCTATTATACTCTGTTGTTGCTTTTGTATTTTGGGGTTTGTTTTCAGTGTTGTGGTTGTTCTCAGCATTTTATAAATTGTTGTGTCAGGTACTGGTGAGTTATTTAAGAGGTATGGTTTGTTCGTTTTTGAAGCTTTTGAATGTTTTGTGGTGTTATTTCTTGAGTGATTTGTATTTGTGTCTTCGGAAAACTTGCTTTGTAGTGGCTTTGCACATGACTGCTTATTGTTTGCCTTTGTAATGTGTCCTTCTTCGTCTTTTTGTGGTTGTATATGTCATATTTTACCCATGAGATGCTGAAGTTCATTAAATATTGCACCCAATAACTTTCGTTGCGCAGAGCTAGCATATCGTAGGTTTTGCAGAGTGTTCCATTGTTGGTTTTATTTTCTGACGTGCGTTTGATTTCTTACTTGTGTTTGTTTTCTCGACTTGTGTTTGATTTCTGACTTGTGTTTGATTTCTGACTTGTGTTTGATTTCTGACTTGTGTTTGATTTCTGACTTGTGTTTGATTTCTGACTTGTGTTTGATTTCTAACTTGTGTTTGATTTCTTAACTCCCTGCACAGGCTCCCTGCAAGCCGTTTTGGCACTAAAAAGTTGTTTTTTGGATCTAACCAAACTGTTCTTTACGCTAATCGTATGCTAGAAACATGTTTTATCCCTTCGTATTTGGTTACACTATTCAAGCATGGATATTGAAGTCATCTGCTCGGAAGAGGCCACATCCAGACAGCCTGTTGAGATACTGAGCTAGCTTTCTCCAATGTTGGATTTAACCATTCCTTTAAGTGTAATGCTACCTCTGTGCAAAAACACCATTCTCTCACTGTCATTATTTATTCAGTCCATCTCCGCTTTAAGAGGGGTTTGGCGAGGGAGGTGGCATGAGTCTCCACTCTCCAGGACACCATAAATACCAGTGTTTGTTATTACAAGTCAAAATTACAGTGCTTTCGTTTGAGAGCCATCTCGATTGCACAGATGCAAAGTGTTTGAAACGGAGACACTCTCCAACGAATGAATGCATATTTATTGAAAACTGGCAAACAACCCCGCTATAGTGAACAATGGGCCAGAACGTTCTCGGACTTTTCTAAAAATAGCCTTTTGAATCAATCTAGTTGGTCTGGTGCATGCCTACCAGTATTAGGGGCCTGTCCCCTACCAGGAGTATCAAGTAGGTGCAAGTTTCCAATGTCTCGGCCTCAACATACGGTGGCAGAATGAAAAAAAGTGCGCCCACAAAAGTGCTAATTTTGGAAAAGTCCGGGAACGTACTGGAGGGTCTTCCCATTCTTTGTTATTTCCATGCATGAACATTAAATTGGTGTAATATGATATTTACATGTATGAAATGTTGTCACTCAATCACATGTAGCAATACAAAGTCCTATACATATTCACTTTTAGCCCCGCGTCATCTTTTTTTGTGCAGTAGAGGTTAAAATCAATGCCTAAATGAATCAAAAAATGACATTAACAGGGGGAGGGTGGCGGGCTGCCGGACAGGGGACTGGGGCCCGAATACCAGCAGGCAGGGGCAGGGTCGACGCCTGGAGATCACAGGACGTCGGGGAGGAAGGCGCAGGAGGGGCGGGGCCAGGAGTGAAGGGGGACGGTGCTGGAGACGACTGGGGATGCCGTGGCAAGGGCGGGAAGGAAGAGGAAGCAGGGAAGGCAGAGCCATGGCGTGCAGAAAGCCACGTTTCGTTTATCTGTGATAGAGTTCGTCAGGCATTCGTCTTTCTATGGCCCCAGTTTAGCACTGTCACATAATCAACTGCACCATTAGCAAATAAGTCTCTATGGGGCGCGGTTATGACGCAAAAAATGGTCGATCCAAGACAGGGGTCTGGACACTAGCATCTGTTACCTTCACACTTTAACATGGGCTATTGTCAGTCATTGATAGTCTTCTTGGAAGATTTTGTACACTTGTTTGACATGACTGGTGGTGGTACCCACTCATAACTATAGGGTATCTACCGAAGTTTGAGTTTTGTTTTTGCTCTAGAAACTAGCCAACTGAATTGTCCGACATTTGAAATACACATTTTCTGAGCAATTTGGCGTTGGAAGTCATTAAATGTCTGCAATCAAAGTTAGAAATTGTACTTCGGCCCACATGTAATAAATGATAGAAGTTCATGCATAACAGAAACAAAAACATAAAATACGAACTTTTTCGAAGTTGTATGATGCTTTAAGAAACCCAAAAATTAGATAAAATAAAGAAAATAAATATTTAAAGTGTACATTATGATGAAACGCATGAGTTTTAAGTTAATACAATCATGGACCGCATGAGCATACCAGCTTTCTATCTCTGGACTGTCGAGCTGGCCATTTTCCCAACATCAGCTATTGATGTGTTATTAACACGATTATTTAATAATAAATTTATAAAGTCATTCTTTTCAGAAACATAAATGAAGTGATTTATTAGAACAATTGGTAAAATACGTTTATTCAATGAACAAATAAGCATAGAAGCAATAAAAGAAAGGTCAAATCGATTGAGTGGCCAAATCAGGGCGCAAAGGCTTCACTCCAGTGCCGGGTGCAGTGTTCAGATCTTTGGCGCGATCAGCATCGGTGAGTGCGCGTGTGAGGCCCTTGAAATAGAGGCGACGGAAGCAGCGGAAGAAAGCTTTGGCCATGAAACGAATTTCCTGTCAAATGAATGATGTGAAAAGTCAATTGAATACTGTGAAAACCTCTTCCTCTCTAGGCTGCGTGAGGCATTTGGGTAGATTCTCCGCCAAAGCCAGAATAACGTTTTGCCAGGACTCATCCATTTCCAATTCCTGGAGTGACATGTTGCGCAGAGCAAAGTAGTATTGATAGATGCTCAAAGATGGGCCCCTTAGGCATGAGGAGGCCTCCGCTGGACCGCTGTTGGAAATAGTCCTTGACGGCAGGAGGTAGGCCGGAGTCTTCTGGGTCTCGCGTCGTCAGCTCCTCCACAATGCTCCCAGCTACTGCCCAGCTTTCATTCTTCTCGCCCTTGATGCCCTTGCTTTCAGGTTTTACCGCATTCTTGAATCATAGACACACGAAGAGCATTTATGATGCATGGATTGTATTCGATGATTTGAACATTAATTATTAACTGCATTAATAATAAACAAATGTATGAAACATTAATAATTGTAATCAAAGGCTTAAGTACTGAATAAAATCCCAGGACGGCAGATTTAAGATTATGTTTCTGGGTTCCACTTTGGACTGTTTTAAGTATACTCATCGTTTCGAGCGGTTTCTTTGGTATTTTTGAAAAAAAACAGCGCAGGAAAAGGTGCAAGAATGGCCTGGAACGAGCTGATAACAAATTGCCACTTTGAAAAGTCAATTAATTTCGCATCCGGGCCTCCTTTATTAATTTATTTACCTCGACACTCCATTATATCAAAGGTCAGTCATGCCTCCATGATACAATGGAAAACAGCTTCATCAAATTGGCTCAATGAAGGGGAGTTTGATGAATCATACAGAGAACACTGGGGAAATGGGTGACACCATTTCTTTGCAATAAACTCATATACAGTTGGGCTTGGCAACATATTCCAATTTCCCCAATATGTTAATCAATATGGAACAGGTTTTATGATCATCTATTTCCTATTTTTAGTACTTGTTGGATTTCCATTGACACTGCTAAAATCATCAATGGGTCAATTTGTTTCCAGGGGACCTCATCGAATATATCGAAGACTTGTGCCAGCTTCATATGGGCTAAAAAGCTAAAAGAATAGGAAATCCATATAGGCTAAACGGCCAATCTGAGGCCTGTTTGAGGTTATACCAAGCTAGCTCGAAATTTTTCCACGGACATTTCCAGCTCAATTCCTGTTGTCTACACCAGCTCTGGGTCAAGACAGAATAGAATTGATAATTGGCGGGCATTGAAATTGTTTTTTTTCATTCATTACATATCAATCCATATAGGCTAAAAGGCCGATCTGAGGCCTGTTTGAGGTAGCTCGAAATTTTTCCAGACATTCCTAGCTCAATTCCTGTTGTCTACACCAGCTCTGGGTTAAGACAGACTGGAATTGATAAGTGGCGGGCATTGAAATTGTTTTTTTCATTCATTACCTATCAATCCATATAGGCTAAAAGGCCAATCTGAGACCTGTTTGAGGTTATACCAAACTAGCTCGAATTTTTTCCACAGACATTCCTAGCTCAATTCCTGTTGTCTACACCAGCTCTGGGTCAAGACGGACTAGAATTGATAAGTGGCGGGCATTGAAATTGTTTTTTTCATTCATTACCTATCAATCCATATAGGCTAAAAGGCTGATCTGAGGCCTGTGTAAGGGTGCATGATGCTAGTCTGGAGTCCAGCCACAACAAGGCTGCTCCTGAGCCCTGCGCTTTGTCCTGAGATCAGTCCCTGCTCTTGCTTCCTCAAGATAAACCTCTGCCCTCCTGCCCATGTAACCACACTACAGATCCTTACATTGGTTTTGATCGACAGGCCTAGTCCTCTCCCTTGCGCAGCGACATCCAGGATAGGGTAGTGAGAGCCCCTCGCAACCTGGCTCTGTCGTTGGGTTTGCGACTAGCCCTGGAAACTCCGAGCCACAAACTGCTCAGTCTCCCCTCCCCCTCCCCTCTCTCCGTCCCCTCCTCTCTTCTCTCTTCTCCCCCTCCCTCTCCCCTCGCCTCGCCTTCAGGCTGTATGCCAAAGCAAGCTGAAGTCCACAAAGACTGAAATGCCTGATTTCGAAGGTGATACCAACAAACTTGAGGGCTGCACGCCCGCTCCTCAATACCACCTAAAGGGCCTCAAAGCCTACAAAGGTGATGGAAATGCCATGGAATGGCTGACCCGCTTCGCAGAAATTGCATTGGCTAAAGGCCAAAACCAGAATACATGGCACACACTCATTGTCCCCTACTTGGAGGGCCCTGCGTTAGATGCCTATTGAGGATTGCCAGACAGTAACCAAGGAAAGCAAAGCTATGACGTGATAAGGAAAACCTTAGAGGCAACTTTCGACAGTTCTCCGGAAGTTAACTGACTATCGGTCTGCGAAGGCAATGTCCAGTGACCTGGAGAAAAAGTCATGGTTTTCCTAGCTAGACTGTGAAAAGTTGTGAAACAGCGTTTTCCCATCAGCGCAACTTTCTAGGCAGGAACGCAGGATGTGATGCTAAGGCGATTTTTCCTAGGAGGCCTCCGACATGAACATCGGTTTGCGCTTTTGAACAGTGGTCCAGCCCCGGCCACGGTGGCCGATTGCGCCTTGGCAGCAAAAAGGAGCAAAGATCTCTTTGGTACCCATCAATCAATCAATCAGCTCAGTTTCATCTTTGGCCAGCAGGACTTAGACGCTCAGCCAGAAGAAGGAGCAGAATCCCTTGCGGTAGAGCAAGGGAGAGGCATAGGAAGAGGCCGATGGGCTCAAAGAGGCCGGGGGCAAGGCAAACCTACCGCATCAGCCGCAAAACCTACAAGAACCCGCTCAAGTACCCCTGCTTTAGAGGCTAAAGTCTGATTCTGGTGTCATAGAAAAGGCCACCTGCCGACCAATTGCTGGGCTTTGAAAGATTTCGTGGCAATGGTGAAAGGGGAAACCAATAACCTTGCTCCGAATATGTACCTAAGTGCATTTCTTTCATGCCCCGATACCAAGAATGTTCACAAAACGTTTAGGGTGGCAGAAGCACAGTAGGATGGCGCCTAATGACCAGAGGACAGCAGCAAAACAGGGGGCAGCGGCCTCAAACCTCCCAGCAAAGTGGAGGAGGGAATAAAGTGCGCTTCCAGTGGCAGGTTAGCTACCTCATGGAGGCAGAGCCTTTGCCTGAGGAGGATGAAGAAGAAGCGGCAGAAGGTGTTGCTTTCAACCCTTGGGACTGCCATGAAGAGGAGGAGGTAAGCCACCTACTTCTTACCTCCATCAATTTTTTGCTATGGTTTCCTGCCGACATGACAGGAGAGCATCAGACAAGTTTATCTTGCGCTAATACTTTCACCCACTTTTGCTTTGCTGCGTTGTTTTCCTCTATGAGATGGCAATCATGAACAGACGCATGCATGCTAAAAAATTTTGCTGCAGCGCACCCCCATCACTAGCAAAAATAGCACAAATCCTACCACTAGCCTTCTCGTTCAGACATATATTCAATCCGCTACCACCTATCAAGCGCAAGGACAATAAATATTAATAGGCTGAATACAGGATGAGTGACAACGAGCAGCAACAGGTCACAGAGGCCCAGCCAGCCATCGAGGCCCACCAGCATGAAGAAGGCCAGCTGCCACCTGGCCTAGTGCTGGCCAGCCCAACCTACGGAACCAAACCTCCCCCTCCCCGAGGGATCAAAATGGAGTACAGGAACTGGCCGGAGCTGAAGCACAACCTAGACATCTACATCAACCGCATCTACGCACTCTACCTCCGGTTGAACTCAATACAATAATGCAGAGAGGTAAAAACGGTGTTTGAAGGGTCATGAAGAAGAACAACGCCTTCTAGTGCGACTGGACCAGGAAGCCCTCCGCCACGAACCCCACACCGTTCAATGGTTTCCAGAACTACCTCAACGAACTCCAGGGTTCATCACTAACATACCCTCCTCTTCAAAAATATCCGTGATGAGAAATGGCTGAACTAGTAGGATGGACGGGAGAAGGCCTGGGAGAGGAGCTAGTCCGCACAAAGCCACTGATCGACTGGCTGAGCCACTGCTGCCAAGCAGTGGCGGAGCAGTGGGAGGACAGCTACCTGCCCGTCATCAAGACCCCCATCGTCAACAAATGCACAGGCGTCCTGGAGGACGTAGCCCATGGTGGGGTGCATTTTTCCCCAAAATATCCTTTTCTCTTGCGCCCTGTTTGAAAAGTTGCTTGCAGAAGCTCTGGGGCAAAATAGACAACACCATCCGAGGACTGCGCTTCGAGGACAGCCGATACAAGGAGCACATGGATAAGGGCAAGTACCTCTACGAGGTGTTCGGCAGTGATCTGCGAGCCTAGCACTTGGCTCCCAATGCATCTTTCTTTCTTTTCGCCACTTTCGTTCCATAGTCCATAGATTTACGCATTGGTTAAAAATGGGTTTCATTCGGAAAATATTAACGAATAAGTAGCCCACAATTGAAATGTTCGGAAGTTTATAAAGCAAACTTTAAATACGCCCATCAGAGGGCAAGGCAAGTGCCATAAGTTATACGGTGTCACGACGGTTCATCACCGCGACGGTTCATCACCGCGACGGTTCATCAAAACGACGGTTCATCACCACGACGGTTCATCACCGCGACGGTTCATCAAAACGACGGTTCATCACCACGACGGTTCATCACCGCGACGGTTCATCAAAACGACGGTTCATCACCGCGACGGTTCATCACCGCGACGGTTCATCACCACAGTAGTTTATGATGTATTTATGCATACATTAGCATTCTTTTCATACAAAACTGGGCTCATTTTCATGGTCATTTTTTGAGAAAATATCACACATTGATCGGCACAAATTGAAGAATCTAAAAGGAATAGATATGCGCAATCGCTCTGCACGTCTGAATGGCATTTTCTGGAGCTGCGGCCTGCTCTTCATGTCGCTGGATGATCCTTTCAACTCGCGCCGTGATTTCCACATACTTTCGCTGCAATTCAGCAGATGTTTTTGTCATATTTGTATTGTTTTGCTTATTGATGTTGGTTCATGGTTATCAACTCAGTGACACTAACCCGCTTGGTTTGAAGTGGGCGGCCTGTTGCTAGCGCGATGAGGGAGAGGTTGGTGGAGGCGATTTCTCGCTGGACAGCTTTGAGAAATCTCCAGATGCTGGCATGAAGCTCGTCAATCTGGGCTTGCCAGCCGCGATGCCAACCCTCAATGCTGTTGTTCGTCCGCCCTAGGCCTTGCTCGACACTAAAATGACCATTTTTCTTTATTTCTTCCTTTTTTTCTCTTTGAACCGTTCTTTGACGCTCCAGATGGTTTTTGGGAACGTTGGGCGGCGGCGATGGCCTTGCGCTGTCAATCGGCCGATGTAGGTGTCCTCGAAGTAGGCGAGGAGGTGTTCCAGCCGCTCCTCAAAGAAGCCCGCATCTGGATCCCCCATAAACTCGAACGTCGCCTCCACCTCACCCACTGGCAAGAACGCCAGTGCTGGTATCGACCTATGTTAGTCATGTTCTCCGGCTCAACTTGCACATATTTTGTGACAAATGTACCGAATTTTGAGTGCCAGCTGCTGATCTGCTTCATATTCCGCCGCCAGCCCCAGTCTCTGAACAGCTCGCCAGACGGATTGGGAAAGATGAAAGTAGCAGCCGGAGACTTGGCTTTCAGGCCAGGCATCCTGCCATGCTCGCAACAGTGCAGGCTCGAAGTCCACAATCAGTGATGCTGGCCACATCTCCGGAATCAGCTCTTAAGGTTGAGGTTGAGGCTAGGAAGGAAGTCAGTAGTCTTAAAGAAACCTTGGAAGGCATTGAGCAGGCGGGTGTAGCTTTGGCCGGTGCGGTTCTGCATGAGGACCATTGCTAGGGGCAGCATTTGGCCATGGACTTCTCCGTGGAGGCTCCACAGTTGCCCGAACAGCAGCGGCACCGTCTGAAAGGGTTTTTCAGAAATGTAGGCAACACAAATGTGGGGTCTGCCTAATCAACCTTGAAAGTTCCATCTGCTGCAAAGTTTGAGCAGTTTGCGATTGCTTGCAGCTGATCATCCGATGCGAAAATCAGAAATCGATGAGGGTCTTCTTCTCCAGAGTCGTACTGAAGCAAAGGGCGTCCATCTGAAAATCTTCAATTTTGTTGCTATTGCAGACTTTGGTAGAAAAACAAACGAAGGGTGGCGAGTTCTGGAGGGACGTGGAGCTCGGAAAGGTGATTGGGTAGAGCTGGCAGACGCTCCTCCTCGCCTCCTTCCGCTTCCCTCACTCGCTGAAGGCACCTCTTTATCGCTGCGTCCCCAGGCACCTGGGCCATGCCAGATTCCGTCATGCCCTCAATAGTAATCCTATTTTTTTTGCAAAAAATGCCATTCGAATGATGCAAACCGTCTCAATGAGATACTGGCCAATAATCCGCTTTGGTTTGTCGTTGGTGATGACAGCAGCCTGCTTCATGCCTTCAATGGCCTTGATCGCTTCAATACGGCCGGCCTGAGGAGCATTGCAGCTGTGGCGACTCACCAACTCCAACTAGAAATCGTCAAGCGATTGCAATACCAAAGCCATGTTTGAGCAAGCAAAGGTTACCAGTCTGTCGGTTGGGTTCATGCCGCTAGTCTTGGCCCGACATTTGCAGCCTTGCTGGAAACGCTCACACCGCCAGCTTTCACCGCCGTTCTTCAGGCTCTTCACGTGATTGAAAAGGTAGCCGCGGATGCAGAGCCTTTTCTTCCCGCGCTTCGACAGAAGGAACTAAAATCATCGTTTAGTTTTGATTAGGTTGCATGTTGACTGTGGCACTGTTGACCTCGAGCGGGGCAGGTGGGGGCAGAGGCACTGGGGCTGGGCCGGCTTCTTCTTCCTCCTGTGGTTCAGGGACATTGCGGCGCTGCTGAAGACAGGCTGGCGGTGGCGGTGGCAGAGCTGGACGGGCTTCTGCCTCCTCCTCGGCCTCATCTCCCTTAACCACCCTGATCTTGCTCTAATCTGAAAGAAATGCAAAGAGGTGCAGGACCATTTCTGGATCCTGGCGCAGGGCTGGGTGAGGCTGAAGGCGTCGTCGTTGATTGAGTGGGGGAGCTGCGGCGGCACCGAGGTGGGCGAACTCCTCCTCCTCCACTCCTTCTCCCCCTCCCACTCGCAGCTCACCGTTCTCTCGAATCAGTCGTAATCGAATTGGAGGGTTCTGCTGAAAGAACGTCAACATTGAGTCGTAATCTACAGAAATCGGTCTATGAAGCTTACATTTGTAGCCCTAGAGAGGGCTGTTGGGATGCTTCCGGACTCATTTCTGGCGTCCATCCTTCTGAGCAGCTTGCGCAGACTCTTCTTCTGGGTTTCTTTTCTTCTTTAGCAGTGATCGCTTGAGTGGCTCTTCTTTCTCTGTAACTTGGTCTGAAGGGCCTCAGAGAAGACTTAATCTCTGGATTCCCCTAACACACAGCCCCCCCAAGCCCAACACAACGAGAACGCGTTGACTACTATTCACAAGGCTTATTCTTCTTGAGCTAAGGATCAAAGGGACTGAGCTTAAAATGGCGATGGCCGCTGGGTAGAACTGCAGCCTGCGTCGGCGAAGGGCACTGCAGCATCTGCCACTCTCACACAATAATTCGTTGTCCTTGCCAGCTGCAGAGGTACAATTTCACAACTTTTTAACTGAATGATAGCATTGCACAAATCGGTGTGTAATGTATAAAAAGAGATAAAAATAGAGATAAATTTTGATACAATATGATAGAATCTGCAAAATTTTAGACAAATAATAAAAAATATATATGTTAGTTGACTCTTTCCAAAATGTAAGCACAGTAGTGATTTATTCACATAAAAATTAGACGTTTCGAAGTATTACCTTCTTCCTCAGTAACAATAGATTTCTGACACTTGTCAGAAACAAAACACAATAATAACTATTAAAAAGGTTAAAGAATGACATTTAATGGCAAAATATGATTTCAAGGAATATTTTAGTGTGCTGTATTAGGACGAAGTAGAGGTAGAACACCATTTGGAATGTCGTGCTGTCTTTGTACATTGGTTAGGTCAATAATCACTTGAGTTTCGTTCATTTTGATGCATAGGGCCTCTGCTGCTTTTCGTTCATGTTGCTGGTTACACTTATGTATTACCTTAGCGGAGTCAAATTCTGGACCATGATTGCTTCCCTTGCTCGACAACCGCATGGCCATCCTCCACTCCACCAAGGTCTACTGCCAACTCCGACTCGGATACAAGATGTGCGAGAAAGGAAGACTCCAAGAGTTCTTCGCAGCCCAGCGCGCCAACTCCGAGCTCAACCCCATGGTCACCGAGTACCCTAAGCGCGGGCCACCCATCCAATTCGACCTCCCAGCGCTGACAGATGAACCTTGGAACCTGAAACCGGAAGACCAGCCATTCGCCAGCCTCCTGCTGGGCCACTTCAAGCACACCGTCGAGGAAACTCGCCTAGCGGATGGAACGGAACTTTGCTGCGTCCCCTTCAAGTGGTCCAGCATCTGCGCTCTCACCAAGTCCTTCTGCCAGTTCATGGCCATCGAGTCCGTGGTCATGCTCAATCGGTTCACCACCAGCAGCGCGCTCATCCTCAATCGCTACGCCTCTCTCATTCCAACTGGGATGGAGAGGATGCTGAACTTCCACCGCCTTTCCAGCGATCGATGGAAGAGCCGGTGGCCACACGTCCTTCCTTCAAGGGCCCAAGAACAGCATGAGGCGGAACAGCGCCTGTCCAGTAAATCAATTCCCATTTTTTCTGGACGCTAATGCTGATGTATCTGTTGCTAACAGGCATCGACATCATCCGCAAAACCTTCATCCAAGTACCGCCACCCTTCCCAGTCAGCTACGTAAAGCGAGGCACAGGGAGCAGGGAGAGGCGGCGAGACGCCAGCGCGGTAAGCGCATGGCCTCAGCACCCGCTTTCGATCCTAGTTATAGGCATGCCGAAGCAGCGAACGCTAATTTTAGCGATAGGCATAGCTTGCTTTCACCCCTGTCTTTACAGACACAGTGAAAGTGGAGAAATTGGTTTAGTCAAAACTACAAATTGACTAAGATGGACAGAGTTCCAAGAGGAATTTTGGAGGCATTGCTATGCGGCGAAGGGGATCATGGTCAATTATTTGCATTCCCATCAACTTATACATGCCCAGCAATCCCATCAACTGTCAAAAATGTTTCAACAGTAAATATAGATTTATACGTCAAAAATGAGTTAGATATGAATTTCCCAGCTTTCAAATGCTAGATCGTCATCGTACGTTTGCACGGAAAGTTCTACTTTGGCAGCAAAGCTGTAGTAGATTTTGGCAAAAATGCAGTCAATATTTCAATTAACGAATGTGAAGAAATGTATCAAAATAAAACATTCAAAAATTTAGTCTTAAAAACCTTAGGACCAAATTTATTCGCTACGCAAATACCTTTGCAAAGAAAATATTCCTATTGGACATTCTTGGATGTTTGCAATAACGTCACAAATGCATTTCTGCAGGTAGGAAGCGCGGGTATTTCCGCTGAGCGCCACCTGTACTCCGCACTAGCTGATGTAACCAACTGCGATGTCGACACAAATGCCTGCTTCACCAGCTCCAGTGCCCTAGTGATGTGGCGTTTTTCATTTGGAGGGCATGATATATGTCGCTGGAATAAAGTGGGCACTTATGAAGCAAAAATAAGCGATCAGAGATACATAGTTATAGAAGAATTACAAGCAGCTTTTGAAATAACTCATCTAAAAAGATTCTCAAATGACAGAAGCTCCCATGCATGTTTACCTTCAACTGCATTTTTAGGGCAGAGCAAAACAGCAGTAGTGTTCATCGAAGGTTTCCCATCATTCATCAACTTTGCAACGAAGGCAAAAGTTTTCGATTCTAAAAATCTCTGGGACATTGTCAACAATGACACAGATCCTGTCAATGCAAAATTAAATTATTTGACTTTCCAATTATTTTTGCAACAAGTGGAATTTTTTCAGTCTTTATGGTTGCAAATTTGCCGTTCAAATCAGATGCTCCTAGGCATCCTTACACAACTAGCAACACTAGACCCAACTCTGGCAGTGCGAGCATACTTCGGCCGCCCAGATCTAATAGCGAGAGCAAATGGAGATGCATTTTTAATCTACCAGTGCCACCATGTAGACAATATCAAAATTCACTGGGATGGAAAAGTGAACGGGAAATGCTTTGATAAAACACCAGTAACTTATAAAAATGAATTATGGTGGATCATGCCTAATTCGAGAGAACTAACTAAACTAGCAGCAGAAAAACCATGTCTACATACGCATAGCTCGGTTTATCGCTTGGGCTTGAGGAGTGACAATAGTTGGGAGTATCATTCTCCAGCAGGGAGAGTAGACGTCAGAGAATTAAATATAGAAATGTTGTTAACATCTCCATTCAACCCAATTAAATTTGATAAACCGGCTTTATTTCACGATGAACACTACGCCCAAGCCGGAAGCATAAATATGATAGTCTCAGCCTTGCATCAACAACAAATTCTGCAACAACAAGTAGGGTTGCTAAAGGATTTTGCGAAAGCCCAAGTATGGGACGCGGAGTCTTTTGAAAAGACTTTTGACACTTCTGGTAAAAAATTAACAGGTTTTGTCAGTTCAACAATGAACGGCATTGCCACAGGT
>JASANA010003777.1:0-48609 GCA_030248095.1 Ptycholaimellus sp. GST1_10
CTCTCCATCTACATCCAGAAAGTTCTCCAGCGCTATCCCAAGGAGGAGATTCTCAAGGTGACTCAAAGCCCGTTTTAGTCACGCCGCTGCATCCATCATCCATTCACGCACACAGCGCCCTGTCCTATCCGCTTCCCTCCTTCCATTTCCCCCTCCGCTTAGGGCCAGCCATTTTGGCGGGAGGCACTCATTTTGCCGCCCTCCCTCCATTACGCCCGGCAAACCGGCTTCTACCTTTTTGGCACGCCAAGATGAATAACCAGAGAGGCACCAGAAAACCATAAATTCTAATCGATTAGTGCCATCTCTAATCTTCAACTCAGCAATGCATTTAACGATATCTGAAATGTCTTAGCTCAATAAAAAACTGTAAAAGAAATGAAGCAACTGTTTGAACTGAACAGGAGCTGGTGCAAAATGCGGAAGACGCGGGAGCAAAGGAACTGGTGCTAACCCTCGACTGCCGCTCATTCCCAACCCAGTGCCTCTTCCACCCTGGCCTGGCCCGAGACGCCGCCGCCCCCGCCCTCCACGTTCACAACGATGCACCCTTCACCAAGGACGACTGGCTCAACATTCAGGCTCCTTCCCTACTCTTTCTCCGGCCTCCTCAAACCTAATTCTATCCCCGCCTGCAGAAGACAGAGCGCTCCTACAAGGCTTCGGAGTGGGAGCAGATTGGACGCTTTGGAATTGGCTTCAATGCCGTCTATCACCTCACCGATCATCCCTGGATTGGCAGCGGGGAACTCATCGGCGTCTTCGATCCACAGGTGATCTGCGAAGGCTGTCTGAAGTAGAGGTAGAGGCAAAAAGGAAGTGATATTGTAGGAGAGCGGGATATTCAGGGAGGGGGAGTCGGGTAGGCAGGCGGCTGGTCTGAAGTGGAATGTGCATTTGCATAGGGCTGAAATAGAGGACGCCTACCCTGACCAGTTTGCGCCCTTCCACCACGCCTTCTCCGCTAAAGGTCCCCCACTCATTCCTGTTGCGCAAGATAGTGAATATGTGAATGCACAAATAAAATTATATTGTGGTTTGCAAACACTGCAGCGATATTATGTGGTTTGAGGCATCGGAGGAACAGAGTTCCGATTTCCTTTGCGCCAGCGCCCATCTCCGCTCTCCAACACAACCTGGACTCCGGAAGCAGGTAGAGAGAAGGAGCTGTTTGGAGCGTTCCTCGATTCCGCGCATCATCTCCTCCTCTTCCTCACCAACCTCACTTCCATCCGATTGCGTCGCTGGGATGATGGCCTTGTTGAGCCTCGCACCTTATACGCTCTGTGCGCAAAACGGTTCCTTCCTTTAACATTCTCCATTTTTATATCCGCAACCTAATATGTAGATCCAACCCGGTGTCCCGCAATCGACCATCCACTTTCCTGGTGGTGGAGATGGAAGAGGAGGACCGGAGGAATGGGAAGCCGAAAGAGCTCAAGCACGCCTTTGCCGTCCAGCATCGCATTCGACAGGCATCCACCTTCTTTCTGCTCCCACATTGGAAAATGGCCCTGATTTCAGTCACCTAGCACGGCGGACACGGCTTCGGCATTGTCAGAGCTGCTGCAAAGCCCTGCCTGGGTCGGTGTGGCCGCGGACATCGCCCACTCTCCCCCCAGCGACCACGGACGCACCTTCACCTTCCTCCCCCTCCCACCCTCTGAGAGCCACAACGCCACTCGCCTACCCATCCACGTACACGGCGCATTCGCACTCACCGACAGCCGACGCACCCTCGCTCAGCAGCATCACGTACCCTTTCACGTTTCTCTGACTCTCAACTGAAAGCGGGATTTGAAGAGTGACCCTCGGAGCCAGTGGAATCGATTCCTCTGCGAAGAGCTCCTGCCGCTGGCCTACGCTGACCTCCTCCACGGCCTCGCCAACCCCGCCCCCTCCGCAGCCGCCGCCCTCGCCTCCCTCGCCGCCGCGGAGCCAGGACCCCTGGCCAACCGATTCTACCCCAACCTCAGCCTCCTTCCCGCCCACTGGCTGCCTACAGCCAAACGCCTCTATCAAATCACCACCAATGTTTCCTTTTCCTTCACCCCTTTTATATGCCCAGCGATGGAAAGGTATAAACGACAGGAATTGTGGTCGGAGGTGACGAGTGGCTTTGTGGCCTTCCAGCAGGCCTACTTCCTCCCGCCAGGTCTGGCAAAGTCAGACGAGGAGGCCCTGCTTCGATTCGCCCGTCTAACCGGCGTCCCGGCTCTGGCTGAGCCTTCCCACCTCGCCCAATCCTTCGCCGACGCCTCGAGCAGTCATTCTCCGCTCATCCTCACCCCTCCCCTCGTTCAGCTCTCAAAGCCCTCCAGCCATGTTCAAGGCCAGAGCTCATTTGAGGTGTCCAAAGTGCTGACTACGCGTCCTCAGCTCCTAAGTTTACGAGGAGGACCGGTGCCGAGCGAACTGCGATCCTTTCTCCTCCGCTATCTCCTCTCTGAGCAAGGGGAGCCTGGCCAGCTCCTACTCTCCCATCATCTACTACCCACCGCCGCCTGTGTCTGGGCCTCCTTCACTCCCCCTTCATCATCCCTTGACGGTAAACATTTCTTTTCCACTGACATTGGTTAGCATCTAAAGTCTTCTTTCAGACGCAGTGTTCCTAGTAGAGGACGCTGCTCTGCGAGAGCTGCTCTCCGGAAACATGTCCAACCGCCTCCTCGCTCCCAGCTGGAACGAAGAGTTGAGGCCTCTGGCAGAAGCCGCCAGCACCCAGCTCCTCCTATTCCGCCCCTCCCTCCACCTCCCCCACCTTCTCCACTCTCTTCTCGACGGCCTACAGCCTGCCTCTGCTCTCCTACTTCTGCCCAAGTTCTTCCACCTCTCCTCCCCCTTCATTTCACCCCACAATTCATCGCTTCCAGAATCTGGGACTACCTGAACGAAGAGGTCCTCTCCCTAGAGTGTCTGGAAGGCCTGCGACTTCTGCCTTCGGCCCACGGCCTCCAGCCCCTCTCCTCCACTCGGCGCCTCCTCTTCCTCAACGGCGACGACGGTGCCTACCGGAGCTGGCTCTCCGACTCCCTCGGTCTGGCCACCCTTGCCGCGGACTTCCAGCCTCACCACCCCGACCTCGCCCGCTTCGTCCACCGCTCCGACCACCCCACCGACCTTCTCTCCGCCCTCGGACAGGCCAAGGCACTGGCCCTTCAGCCTTGGCGCCGCTCCGTCTTCTCCACCGCCCCCTCCGCCCCTGCTGCCTGGCTTCGACGCCATCTTGCCCGCCTCAAACCTGACGACCTGGACGATCAGCTTCTTGGACTCCTTCGAGGTGTCCCTCTCTTCCACGACGGGCGTCCGCAAGCCTCCCAGAGCCTGGTCCCCGCCTCTGCTGCCGACCTGAGCATCCTCCCCTCCCCGCCCCCGCACCTCGCCTTCCCTGCTCTCCTGCAGGAGCTGAACTGGCGCCAGCCCATCCTCATTCAAACCTCGCCCATCTGTCTCACCCTCGCCGACCTCCTCCAGCTCAGCCGCCCCTCCCTCACCCAGCTCCTCACCCGTCTGGCCGAGAGCACTCGAAGCGAGGAGGAACGCTTCAAAAGCCTCTGCTCCTGGCTCCTGCTCCACTTCGACTCCCTGCGAAAGCTGGAGTGCCACGTGGAGGCCATCCTGAGCCCGCAGGAGCTCTTTCGCTACTTCCAGGACTTTGTCATGACGCGGGCGGGCCTGGAGACGGAGGCGGAGGAGAAGAGGCACTCCGCACTGGTGGAGCTGCTGGAGGGGACGGCGGCGGAGTCCCTGCCCGACTGGGAGTCCATGAGCAGCGTCCCCGCCGTCCTCTGCGACGCCGGGGTCTTCCACCTCCCCTACACCGTCCTGGTGGCCATCCCCTACGGACGCAACGTCTGCCCCTTCCTCTGCCGCCCCCACCCCGCCCTCTCCCAGCACTTCCTCAACCTCTGCTCCGTCCGTGCCCGCCTCTCCCTGGAGGAGCGGGTGGCCATCGTCAAGCAGATCTGGATCGAGTACCGCAGCAGCCCCCTGCCCGACGAGGTGCTCGCATTCGCCCTGGAGCTCCTGCAGGACATCTCCCGCTCCATCACTCTAGACACGAAGCTCGAAGACCTCGACGTCTTCCTGTTCACTACTCCATCACATTCATTGCCGCAAACACTAACAGGGATCTTTCATTGAAGGCCAGATGCCACCAATGTCCTTCGCCGCACAGACGAGCTGGTGTTCGCTCGAGCAAACCAAAGGTATGCTCACTCGCCCCGTCGATGTTTCACTGTATAAACATTAATTGGTTTTACATTTATTAACTCAATAGGCTGAAGCAAAAGGGGTGGTGATTAGAAATGAAGCCCGTGCCTAACTAAGATGAGTATTGCAGTTACGAAGGGCCATTGGCGGTGCTGCACCCGGGGGTGTACGAGGAGATCGCCAATCGACTGGGCGTCCGAAGCATGCGGGACGTGGAGCTGGCGGATCTGTCAGAGGCGGACTGGGGCGATCAGTTCGGGCAGGAGGTGGACCTCGTCTCTCGCATCACACGCCTCCTACACCAGTATCACGGACAGCACGACCTCATTCAAGAGTTCCTTCAGGTCCCTCCCTCCGCCTACTCTTCTTTTAATCCAAGAGTGGAGAGTGGAAGAATGATTGAAGAATGCGGAAGACGCGGGTGCTAAAAGTGTTTGTCTGCTGGTGGATGAGCGGCGACACGGGACGACAGATGTGTTCAGTGAGAATTGGCCAGTGCTTCACGGCCCCGCCTTCCTCATTCACAATGATGCTGTCTTCACCGAAAATGACCTCAAAGGCAGCCAGCGACTCGGCATTGGCTCCAAGGTAATCTACTATCATTTTCTGCCCTATCTCTGCAGTATTTTGTTTATTTCAAAGGTTGATTGTGTAGACAACTAGCATAAGCATTGAAGTTGTATGGAAATTATGTCAAAGCAAGAAAACTGACTTTGCTGAAAAGCATGAAACCTAAATGGCTGATGTTTCGTTCAATTTAGAAAAACTCAGATTCAAAAATGAGTTTGATGATAAGTCAGGGATCAAGTTCATGAAAATCAATAGGCAGAGGAGGCGGGTAAAATCGGGCGCTTCGGGGCTGGCTTTAACTGCGCCTATCGACTGACGGATGCACCGCACTTTATCTCCGACGACGACGTCCTCTGCATCTTTGACCCACTCCGCCGCTTCATCGCCCGTGGCCCTCGAGACCTCCCCGGCAAACGCCTCAACATCGGCTCTCAGCCGCGATTCCGCCACACCTTCAAGGTTCTCCTCCTTTTCCCTCTTTCCCTCTCTCACTCTGCCAGTACTTCAGGACAGCTACGAAGCACTGGCCAGCGCCGGTCTGCCGCTGAAAGGCTGCAGCCTTTTCCGTCTCCCACTGCGACGTCTGGGGAGCCAACTATGGCCGGAAATCACGACCCCCTCAGCCCTCATCTCCACCCTCCTAGAGGCAGAGCCCAGCATCCGTCGCATGCTCCTCTTCCTCTCCAGCCTCACCCAGGTTCTCCCACCCTTTCTCCCCTTCGTTTGAGATAGTAGTCCTGCTTCTGAGGTCTCTGCGCGGGTGATCACAAGCTCGGGGAAGGTGCGAGAGCTGTGGCGGGTGCGGGCACGCCTGGAGGCTCCACCGCCTCTGCCCTCCTTCCTTGCCCCCAATGCTTTCGCCAATCACATCAGCAGAGCTGCCCAGCACCTCAAACACAGCGGGTTTTCATACTTCCCAGCTCAGACGAGAAGATAAGGAGGCATATGGAGTGACTCACTGCAGGAACCACGAGGGCATCGCACTTGCCAAGTGCGCAGTACGGAAAGTATTGCTTCACAGCGCTGAAGAGGCAGAGGAAACGGAGGAGTCCTGGCTCATCAGCTCTCGCCTCGGCTTTGGACAGCAGAGTGAGAAGGATTTTAGCGAGGTTTTCTCTTCATTCCATTCTCTAAATCACATTTTCTATTCATTGGCGATACACACAAGAAACAAATCATGGCCAATGCCATAAAGAAGAATGACATTTTCAGCTGAAGTTGCTACCTTTGGGAGCAGTGGCCTATTGTCTGAGCGGAGAAGGAGAAGATAGCGGAATGGATGGAGTATTCGCTTCACTACCGCTGCCGCTGAGAAGCGGCCTGCCAGTGAGTCTGCAGGGGGCCTTCTGCCTTGACGAGGCTCGCAAGACACCCACCTCTGCCTCGCTTTCCATCGGGTACATGCATTCCTCTGCCTATAGCCTATTTCTCATCCGCAAATTCCCCCTCAGGTACTACTGGAACGAGGCGCTGAAGAGCGACGTGGTCCTCGGCTCCTATCTCGACCTCCTGCATCATCTGGAAGGGCCAGACAAAAAAGACCTCATGGCCTTCTGGTCCGCCCTTCCGCGCCTCGACCGCGTGCACACCGACTGGCGCCCATTCGCCCAGCTTCTCTTCCAACAAGCCCTCTCCCACAGCGCCCTCAATGTACCTCATTATTCCTGTCTCTTCTACTTACTTCTCCTCCCTCATCTTTGAAGTGGGTTTGAGGTGCCATCGGTGAGCAGCACGGAGGGCGGGCTGGTATGGGAGCCTTTGGACGGGCTGACCTACTTCCCCGACGACTCCGAGCTGGGCCCCCTCCTCGGCCTCATGGGCATCCGCATGGTGGCCCTGGACCCCCTCCACTTCGGCCCCGTCCGCGACGCCCTCCTGGAAGCCGGCGCCGCCCTCATCAGCCCCTCCACCGTCGCCGAGATACTCCGCAACGGCGACGCTTCCCCCGCCCCCAAGGGCAGCCTCCTCCCCGCCCCTTCCTCGACACCGCCTTCGCCCGCCTCCCTGCCCAGGACGGCAAGCTGGAGGAGCAGGCCCGGGCAGCTCTTATCGGCCTCCTCGACTACCTCAGCCAGCGCCCCGCCCACCTCACCGTGGACGACCGTTGGGCTCTCAACCTCTTCGGCCTCCCCCTCAAACTCTCACTGGACGGCCGCCTGGACCTGTTCGACGACTCGGTGATCTTTGCGGAGGGCAGCGAGGTGGCCGGCCTCTTCCCCGCCTCCGGCGCCGCCTTCCTCCACCCGCAGCTCGTCGCCGCCCTCGCCGCCATCTCCAACCGTCTCGCTCCCGGCTGCTTCCAGCGCCTGGCCCTCCACGACCTGCCGCGCCTCCTGCGCGACAATCTAGCGCCCGCCAAGTTCCAGAAGAAGGACGACCGATGCATCCCGCTGGCCGACGCCGACCCTGCCTGGCTCTGGGCCTTCTGGAAGCTCCTCCTCAGCCTTCTACAGGGCATCAAGCTGGAGACGGACACCAAGGATCTCTTTGTGAACAGAGCCAAGCGCGCGCTGGCCCCCATGGGGGACTGGAAGGTGGTGCCCATTCGACAGGGCGGGGACTCCGAGGTGGACCTGGCCCCGCTCGGCTTCCTCCGCTTCATCTTCGCCCCCGCCTCCGAGGAGGAGACCGTCTGCGGCCCCCTCGGCGTCCCCGTATTCGCCGACGACTTCCGCTCCGGTGCTCAGCGCCTGGGCACTCTGCCGGGCTGGAGTGTGTTCCGGGATCTGCTGGCCGCGGACTTCCCCTCCGGCATCAAGGCCCTGGCCCACTGGAACGATCGACGGACCATCGACTGGGACCCAGTGGGGACCTCGCACCCCGTCCGCCCCGTCCTCGACTACATCCGCCAGCACGCCAACCGCATCGACTCCATCCTCAGCCCCCTCATCGCCCGCTGCCCCATCTTCAAGACCGTGGACGGCCTCTACGCCCGCCTCGACAGCCCATTCCCCGTCTACATATTCCCCGACGCCGAGGAACTGCCCCTGGAAGGCCGCAAATACTGGTGCCAGGGCGTCCTCCTGCTCTCCCGGATCCCAATCTACGACCAGCTCTACCTCCGCCTCGCCATACCCACCATCAACCTCCCCAAGGTCGTCGCCACCTACGTCCTGCCCACCCTCTCAGCCATGCCCACCGACGACCGCATCCCTCTCCTCGCCTTCATCGCCGGTCTCAAGACCCACCCCAGCTTCGAGCCCAAGCACTTCGAGGCCATCATTGACAGCCTCTCCAGCCTGGCCTTCGTCTCCGCCTCGGACGGGGGCCGCCTCTACCGCGTCTCCACCTTCGCCGACGCCGAGGTCCCAATCTTCGCCACCTGCCTCCAGGAGAGCGACTACCTGCCCGAACCCTTCCGCAGCGCCGTACCCGCCGACTTCTGGCGTCAGCTTGGCCTCCGCACCGTCCCCACCGCCCAACAGCTGCTGGACTTCGCCAACCGCCTCGCCGGGGACACCGGCTGGGCCGAGGATGCCCTGGAGTATGAGGAGCGCCTTCGCTGCCTCCTCGACGCCATCCACGATCATGCCCTTCTCGGAGACGCCCCCGTCGAGGGCTACAGAGAAGCTCTGACCGAGATCTCGCATCTACCTCTGCTGCCCAGAGATCGGCGGAAGCCCAAGTACCGCTCCCTCACCCTCGCCCCCCTCAGCCCCAACTCCGCCGAGGAGGACCGCATCGCCATCGCCGGCGCCGTCAGCGCCCGCTTCGAAAGCCTCATGTGGACCACGGGGCCCTGCCTCCCTGCCTGGCTCACCGACGCCAACCTCCTGGCCGTCCTCGGCGCCGCCGACGAGCCTAGTCTGGACACCGTCATCCGACACTGCCACAACCTATTCCCCGCCCTCTGGCAGGCCAAGCTCTGCAACGAGACCGCCAAAGGCCTCAACGCCCCCAAGGCCGTCCACCTCCTCGCCTCCGTCATCACCGACATCCTCACCTTCTTCACCGAGCGCCTCAACGAGGCCAGGCCACTGCTCCCCCAGCTGCTGGACGTCCCCCTCATCCCGGTGGAGGAAGGGCGGCGTCTAGCCCCGCCCAGTCTGGTGGTCTGCCGCCTGCCCGACTTTGTGCTCCACCAGCGCATCGCCCCCTTCCTCTACGAGCTCCCCGGCCCCAACTACGCCTTCATCGACGTTCTCAGGGCCGCCGGCCTTCGAGAAGCAGCCGATGCTGCCGTCTTTGCCCGCACCCTGGACCTTTTCCACGACCACGGCCTGGACACTGCCAACCCGAACGTGGCCGAGGCCATCCTGCTGGCCCAGAAAGGCCTGCTGAACAGCCTGTCCATCAACGATCCCCCCGCCCTCACCTCCCTCGTCCTCCTCGGCGCCGACCTCCGCCTCCACGACTCACATCTCCTTCTCCTCAAGGACAAGGAGCTGGAGCGGGACATTCAGCTGGACGAGATTCTCTGGCTACACCCGGACGACGCCATGTCCAGTCTCAAGGCCTTCGTCAATGCTCTTCCCCTTCATCTACGCCCTCAGCTCCTCTCTGATATTGTCGGTATTCAATCAAATTGGAATCCGATCTTCAATTGTTGCCAGAAAATCGACCCTATTTGAGCGGAGGAAGTGGACATGGAGGAGTCAGAGGCGTGCACGGAGCCGTCGTGCGAGAGCAGACAGTGCCTGGAGGAGCTGCTGGGCTCGGAGGAGTTCGAGCAGGGCCTGGGCGCCATCTTCAGCCAGGAGCCGAGCCTGTCGCCGGAGGTGGCCGAGGATGCGGCGGCCAAGCTGGCCAGGACCAGCGTGGCCTGCTACCATCGCCTTTCCTCCCAGCTCATTCACCGCCACACCGGTATTCCCTCCCCCAGCTGAGGCTGGAAAGAGGAAGAGAGGAAGTGCTTGAAGGCATGGCGGTGTCGGCAGCAAGCGAGGAGTGCAGCAGTCTGTACTCAGCGGAGGCAGAGTGCTTGAGCATCGAGCACTCGGCGGCCGCGGCCGCGGAGGGGCGCAGTCGATTCATCGGCGGCCTGGCACGCGCCCTGCACGCCGCCCTCCCCCTCACACACTTCGAGTCCGCCCTCCTTCTCCAAGTACTCCTTTCCCCTACCTCTTCACAGCCACATGCTGGAGTGTTGCAGCAATTGCTGGACGCCCGGCGTCCGAGCGAAGCACGTCTCGGACGGGGCTTTCAATCGGCAGCGGAGAAGGTCGGGGTGGACGGCCTGGGCCTGGGCTCCGGCAGTGGGCCGAGAGTGGGCGACCGTCTTGGCTCTGCTTTCATGGAACACCTTCTACTGTCCAGTCTACACTTCTACTCCCCCGGAGAGCTTGTCGGCTACCTGAGACCCAGCTCACGCGGTGAACTACCTACTTTTTTTGCTGGGAAAGAAAGAAATGAATTTTGGTTGCAGAGGGTGAAGATATGCTGGTGATCTTGGCTCGAGTGTCTTCGGTGCTGGAGAGGCGGCGAGAGGAGGATGCCAAGGCCATCACCCAGCGCTATCGACTCATTCTGGAGGAGAAGCCCCACATGACGCCCAAAACTGTCGATGCCACTGCACTCGTTCGATCATCACCCTGTCTTCCTAGGTCTAGCGTGGGAAATAGGAGTTTTTGAGGACATGTTCAAATTCGCCAAGCCGGGTAGCCTGGACCGAGACTCCCCCGAGGAGTCGGAAGGCAGTGAGGAGGAGGAGGAAGCAGCGGAGGAGGGAAAGGAGGCCTCCCCTGCCGTGGCCTCGGAGTGGGACTCCCAGATCTCCGCCTCCCACTCCTCCCTCGCCTCGCCCTCAGAAGAGGCCCAGTCCTCCTCCGCCCACTCCGGTTCCCTCCTCCTTTCAATGCTTCCATTCTCATCTGGCGGCTCAGTCCGATCATCCCCCGCCCTCTCCCCATCCACCTCCACAAGATTTGGCCCCGGAAAAAACCGTGGCGGGTAAACAAGCGCCCCCCTCCAGTCCGTTTGCCATGGGATTATCGGAAGTCAGGCAAAAAGACGTCCCCCCTCGGCTTCTGTGCCCAGCTCCGCTCAGCTAGTCAGTCAGGCTTTTCCGAACTCACAGCTGCCCATGCCCAACTTTTCTCTGCACACCCTCTATTTCAACGGCTGCCTTTTGACAATCAAATTCCTAGACCATTCTTCATCAGTGAGAAACTTTTGTTGACAGAGTCGGACGGTAAATCGTCAGCCCGCTTGGACAGCCTGTTGGACTCTGAAGAAGAGGCGAAATGCGGGCAGACGGAGGCCAAACAGCCGCTCACCATCCTCACCTCCGCTAACCAACCCAAGCCCAGCAAGCAGAGCAAGACCTCCAACCAGCTCCTCCTCAAGCCCGTCAGCACGGCCAAGCCCAAGCGGAAGATGCCGAAGCCGATCCTCCGCGCTCGCACTGCTGCCGAGGCCGAGGCTGACGCTCGCAGCGATCAGGAGATCATGCAGTTATCCCTGCAATTTACTGGCCATTGAGTGTAGAAGACAAACCAAGGAGCAATTTGAGCGCGGTGACGGTGGAGTTGACGGAGGCTGCCAAACTAGCCGAGCCGGAGCGGAAGAAGCTCATCC
This sequence comes from Ptycholaimellus sp. GST1_10, assembly GCA_030248095.1. Taxonomy (NCBI): domain Eukaryota; kingdom Metazoa; phylum Nematoda; class Chromadorea; order Chromadorida; family Chromadoridae; genus Ptycholaimellus; species Ptycholaimellus sp. GST1_10. Next base: position 11,299 of record JASANA010003777.1, read on the forward strand.
GCCGCCTTCTTCTTCAGTGGCATCCGGACAAGAACAAAGGTTCCAAAATTTGCTCAAACTTGATGGAAGGCAAGGTGGAAAGTAAAATGAACTCAGATCGGGATACGCACGCCATCTTCCTGCACGTGAAGTCGGAAATTGAACGACTGGAATCGGAGTCCCTGGGCGACGACTGGTACGAGGCCTGGTGGGCCGCATGGCGCAACGGCGGAGCATTTCCCAAGAACAAACCCTCCTCCTCATCCTCCTCCTCCCCTCCGCGCCAGTCCAAGCCCGACTTCAAGTCTCCATTACACCCTCCACTCTTCTCTTTCACAGGCCCCTGCGCTTTTGCAGAAAGCCTCCACGACCGGAGGCACCGCAATGGACTCCGGATCAAGACATGGCTAATCGCTACTGGGCCCAGGCAATGCACGATCGAACTGCTGCCAAGAAGGTCCCCTCCCATTTGGTCCAGCCTCAGGCATGACCCCCAATGCCAGGCCCACGATGACCCGGAGAACTTCGGCTCCGAGCACGTGGTCTACCTTTGCCAGCAGGCCGTGGAGAAGATGCTCAAAGCCGCCCTCCTCATGACCAAAGGCACCGCCGATCGATACTCCAATCTAAGACACCTCCTTGGCGTCCTCTCTCGGTTCTACTTCCCTATTTTTTGTCCCACATGGGAAAATATGGGGCCCGGCTGTAAAGGTACGGAGGCACTGACGTCTCCTTCCGGGAGCTGATAGAGGACATGATGTATCGCTGCGACATCGACCTGGGGCGCCTCCGCTACCCGGACTACCTCCCGCAGCCCGGACCGCCCACCCCACACGCCCACTACACAACCTCACAACGCCACATCGCCCTTCAGGCCATGAACAAGACCGCCAACTGGCTATACGCCAAGTTCGCCTTCCAAGCCAACCCCTCCTGAACACCTGCTCTTCTTCTTTTATATCACCCACATATTCTCTTCTCCCTTTCCAAGCGCACATATTGTGTCTCGCCATGGCTGCTCTTTTCAATTCTCCCTTCCTTTGTCAAAAGCTAGGAGCTTGTGGTCCTGGAAGAATGAATGAAATAGACGTGGATTCGCCTCTTGCCAATGCCTAGGTCTGTGAGTCTCTGCTGCAGTGTTGTGTGGCCTAGGAAGCAGAGTGAGGTGAACCGTTTCTGATCGATGACCATTCCGATATGCCCTTGGACGCATTTTGAAGCACAGCTTGCGGAAACCTACTCTTTTTTCCCTACATGCCTGCTAAAGGAGCCCCGCCCTCACTCATGTACTCCGCCGCATTTCCACCTTATCATCTCTCTGCTACGCTTCTTTCAACGGGTTCCTCCGTCCCTTCTCCCAGCCTACTTCCCACTTTTTTCCCTCCTCTGCATCTTCTGCATCTTCTGAGCTCGATTGCAAATTATTATTTTCTATCATCAGTACCCATGTGTATTTAGTATTGACTGAATTGCTCCTGTTGTACTTAGTTGACCTTTTGAGGAATAGCGGAAGTTTTGCCGATTGACTCCTGAGGGAGAGATGAACACTCGAAATATCAAATGCGAAATCAGAGCACCTTCGGGGATGCAAGAATTCACCAGAGAGCTAATCCGAGTCGTATATCTGTCGCCTTCCCGTTTCTCCATGGCAAAGAAATGAAGGTCTTCTTGGAAACGGAGTTGCTGTCCTTTTTTCTGATTAAAGCAGAGAGAGCCCCTGTAATCCATCAAGATTGAGCCAGTAGGCAGCATAGGAGGCTAATAATGACGTTTACCTACACAACCTTCTTGACGCCTGCTCTGATGGAAAGCCAGGCTAAATTGCTACCTACACTTCATCATGTCCTAATCCTCACTCAGCCCAGACTAAAGCCAAAAAGACCCTGTGATCAACATCCTTTTTCAGCCTTGCGAGAAAGCTGGGTGGGTATTGGCCAATCGAATGGATGATTAGCTCTACTCGATTGAGGCTGGATTCCCTGGAGTCGTCGGCCCTTTCTCAGCCCTGCTCCTCATTGCTAACCAGCTACTTCTCCTCTTTTTCCATTCTGGCTTTCCGTTCTGCTTCTACACCCAACCCTTTCAACTTTTACTACCTTTTGTCTCTTCATCTATATTATTATTTTTTCCACCAGCTTATTTTTGGATTAGGGTTTTGTTTCGCCAACAGAAAAAGAAAACATGTTTGTAATTGTTATAGTTTATTAACACACGGTTTTTGAGAGGAGCACGAATGGAAGACCCATGGTTTTTTTGACCCCCCTTTTTTATGATAGGAATCAAAAGTACAATATGTGTGAAGTAAAATTCATAAATATACTTGGTGTCAAAACTCAATATCCATGGCAGCACAGCTCTGACATGTTGGAGGTCGGTAAATTTGAGTTTTCGGTGATTTTTTTCATAAAAATCAAATTTCAGACCCATTTTCATGCTAAAAGTACCCATGTTGGGTATCAATCGATTCGTTTACATTAGCTGCACACAGCTATGGCAATAGTTTTTAAAGTTTTTACCAAAAAGTTTCATTTTCTATCAAAAAACCAAATATATGGCATAAAATGAAATTTTGCAGATTCACGAAAACTTGACTTTTCTCAAAATTTTTGGTTTAAAATCTGGTTTTTGACTTCGCCATCGTATTTCTCGTAAAATTTTGGTCCAGAAAATGTGTTCAAACTTGCCAATAAGGGGTGGGCCAAAAGAGATATAGACCCAAACATGACAAGAACCAGAAAAATGCCCTATGTTATAGCATAGGGCATTCTTCCTTATGTAAAATTTTGATGCTAAAAAACCTCCCGCTCTTCAGGAACACAGTACTGCTCAATTTCCTTTTGTGAGCTTATCAACGTAAGCCTTAGGCAGGTACTTGGCAAAAAAAATGCTGGGTTTTAGTTTATATACATGAAAAATTATCCAAAGTGTACGGACAGGTCAAAAATTTGCCCTATGCTATAACATGGGGCAAAGTTGACCAAAAAAATGTTTGCCTTGAATTTTAATTCCAAGGCCCTGAATCGATGGTCTGGTCTCAAATACACCTAAAAATATCATTTTTATGCCTTAATTCATCATATTTCGAAATCTGATCTCTTGGTAGTTTTCCTCATTTGGGACCAATTTGAACAAAAAACATTGAAGCACTTAATCTCAAAATATGATGAATTAAGGCATAAAAATGATATTTTTAGGTGTATTTGAGACCAGACCATCGATTCAGGGCCTTGGAATTAAAATTCAAGGAAAAAAAATTTTTGGTCAACTTTGCCCCCATGTTATAGCATAGGGCGAATTTTTGACCTGTCCGTACACTTTGGATAATTTTTCATGTATATAAACTAAAACCCAGCATTTTTTTTGCCAAGTACCTGCCTAAGGCTTACGTTGATAAGCTCACAAAAGGAAATTGAGCAGTACTGTGTTCCTGAAGAGCGGGAGGTTTTTTAGCATCAAAATTTTACATAAGGAAGAATGCCCTATGCTATAACATAGGGCATTTTTCTGGTTCTTGTCATGTTTGGGTCTATATCTCTTTTGGCCCACCCCTTATTGGCAAGTTTGAACACATTTTCTGGACCAAAATTTTACGAAAAATACGATGGCGAAGTCAAAAACCAGATTTTAAACCAAAAATTTTGAGAAAAGTCAAGTTTTCGTGAATCTGCAAAATTTCATTTTATGCCATATATTTGGTTTTTTGATAGAAAATGCAACTTTTTGGTAAAATCTTTAAAAACTATTGCCATAGCTGCGTGCAGCTAATGTAAACAAATCGATTGATACCCAACATGGGTACTTTTAGCATAAAAATGGGTCTGAAATTTGAGTTTTATGAAAAAAATCGCCGAAAACTCAAATTTTCCGACCTCCAACTTGTCAGAGCTGTCCTGCCATGGATATTGAGTTTTGACGCCAAGTATATTTATGAATTTTACTTCCCACATATTGTACTTTTGATTCCTATCATAAAAAAGGGGGGTCAAAAATCCATGGGTCTCGGCCCTTTGGCCCTTCGTGCTCTTCTCGCAAAACGCCTCTTAAGATTCATATGCTTTTAATAAGTATCTTTGGCGAGAAATCTATCAAAATATTTAATTGTTATATAATATCTATGCTGGCAGGCATATCATGCTGGCAGGAAAAAACCCATAATCACAGTATTGCTGCCTTTGCAAATGATTGAGATATCCAGTTTTCCAGGGACCTACAATGTTTGTAGCAAATACATGTTTTTGCGAGATTCTAGCTGTTTTCTGAACAAGTTGCCGTGCTTTTGTGCCAAGAGCTTTTTCTAAGTTGATTGGTTTGTTTGTTGACAATTAATTGTTGCCGCAATATTTATTTCTGTCGATCAAATGTTCTACTGGGCTTCAATCTCAAAATTTTATTTAATACGTTTTTTGTAAAAGCTAAGTTTCTACATGTTGAAGCAGTTATTTAATTTTGATTTCGCGAATTGTTAGGATGCAAAGATTAACAGTTGGGTAAAGCGGCCATAGGTTAGTGAGTAGCAAACGAGGGCAGAATAAAATATGAGCGGGGGTAAAATTGCATCGACCGGGAATCGAACCCGGGCCGACCGCGTGGCAGGCGGCCATTCTACCACTGAACCATCGATGCCTCTGGCCTCTCACATTTCCCCTCCTTTCTCATTTTATTAGCCTCTTTGCGTCTTAGCTCATGAAATACTGAAATTAAATGCTGAAAAGTGAAGGTGAGGGGAAATAGTTGGAGGGCGTAGGAGTGGTGAGGAGAGTTCTAGCTGGCACAGTGGCCCCGGTGAAGCGTGGCTAATCAATAGGGACTTTAGGTCATCAATTGCAGAGGCGTGCGAGAAAAAGAGTCATGGCTACCATACCATATCATTAGCAATGCTCTGCCCTCCCAGCTGAGACATAAAGACATTCTCCAACCTCATTCCACCTCATTCTACCTCATCCACCAACCGACAGGTTGCCAAGCTTCCGCTTAATGCGCTTCCGAAGCAGGGGAGAGTAGATGAATTAGCTGCTAGACATCGCCCATTCTTCCTGAGTTATCGCCCTCGCTCAAAACCTAGCCGAGCTCATTTCTTCATCCATTTGCTCATAAAACAGCCTGATAGGATACCTGTCCTCAAGAGGGACCACAGGCATATTGAGATGCAAAATCAAGGCGGAAGTCTCTGCCCTTCTTTTCTGCCCCTCTCCCCATCATGGGGGGTGAAGGGGGAGAACGAAAGGACCTGCATTATCCGGTGGCCGTTGATTGCGTCTGATTTTTGCCCCCCCCCGCATTTTTCGCGGGCGCTTGACGTAAGCTCCGTTGACAAGAGCTGGAGTTTTGGAGGAAGTGAGAGGTTGGAGGGAGGTTGGAGGCCATGTCGCTCAGCGTTCGCATCAACAGTGTCCAGGGTCAGCTGAGGCCAGGAACCAATCTGCTTCGCATCACTTTTCGCAGTTACTATCTTTTTGTGCCTCAGTGGGACATGAAGAGACGAATGAAATGAATTGAGACATGTCGGAGCAGACGGAGTTTCGCAGCGAGAGTAGCCTAGCCCAGGTCATCGTCATAGACAGAGTTAGTTCCACATTATCCTTACTCACCGCTAAGCAACCTGAAATCCGGTGACAGGATTTTGCTTGGAGTGCTGTGGATTTGACGGACCGTGACTTTCTTCAGTTTCATCTATTTACTGGACGTGTGGCCAGGTTCCAACATTTAATTGCTTTCATTCGAACAGAGACATCAATCATTTTATTCATTTGATTGCTTCCGTTTTTTGATACCAATTTTCATAAAATATTGCTGCAGATGTCATGGAAGCATGCGTATTTACTTGGGTAGTCTAGCATCAAGCGGATATCAGAGGCTCAACGAGACATTGTGCGACTCCAACTGTTCTCCTCTGCCAGTAAATATACAACTTCTGCATTTCACCTATATAATTTGATCGAAACTCGGTCAAGCTTCAAGTCAAGAGTCAAGATAAAAATAAAAAAGAAGCCGATTCATTCGCCTAATGCGCTCAAATGCAAAGCCATGAAAATAAAATGCATATATTTCAGGTGAAACTGGATATAAGCCTCGGGTATCAAGCCTATGGATCCTCAGCGGTTGGCCATTCGCCCTTCCTTCTTGAAACACAATAGCTAAAGACATTCGTTGCTTAATTAGATTCTGTTTTTGCATCTTCCTTGAACCATCTTCCTTCTTTCTGGGAATAGAACGGGGCTGTCTAGCTCAAACTGTCAGATCCAGCTTTACTCCTTTCCGCTCAGCTTCTGTCCAATGTTGCTCCCCGCTAATACGATTAAATATATGATATCCGTATATAGGCGAATATTAGCCAGTTTTGAGGAAATTGAAAAAATACCAGTAAACGTAACTTTGCTGGTGGGGATCTGGCCAAACGGCTAATATATAATTTTATTAAGGCATTTTTAATCAAAATTAGATGCTTGTCTGAGTTGCAGAGAGGAGCAGAAAGTGTGCCATGAATTCCCCGAGGCCTTTCGCAAGCCTGTGGTGAACGTTATAACATAGGGAGGGGGAACCTCCCTATGCTTCAACATAGGGACGAGGGCGGCTCCCTATGTTATAACATAGGGAGGGGGGAGCCTCCCTATGCTTCAACATAGGGACGGGGGAGGCTCCCTATGCTTCAACACAGGGACGGGGGAGGCTCCCTATGTTATAACATAGGGACGGGGGAGGCTCCCGATGCGTCAACACAGGGACGGGGGAGGCTTCCTATGTTATAACATAGGGAGGGGGGAGCCTCCCTATGCTTCAACACAGGGACGGGGGAGGCTCCCTATGTTATAACATAGGGACGGGGGAGGCTCCCTATGCTTCAACACAGGGACGGGGGAGGCTTCCTATGTTATAACATAGGGAGGGGGGGAGCCTCCCTATGCTTCAACACAGGGACGGGGGAAGCTCCCTATGTTATAACATAGGGACGGGGGAGGCTCCCTAGTCCCTAAGCTATGCGAGTGCTGAAAATGGGAAAATTTGGAATATTACGAAAATTTCATTAAAAAAATAGCAACATAACAACATTTATATAGACGATTGCTGGTAGAATATCAGTTGCGTAGCTGTATTAGCAACATTTATATAGACGATTGCTGGGGCAACTGTTATTCTACCAGCAATCGTCTATATAAATGTTGCTAATACAGGTATTTCAAATATTATCCGTTTAGCTATTTTTATCAGTTAGAGAATTTCCGAAAATAACAGTATCAGTAACTTTACAGGTAGCCGCCAAAAAAAAAAAGGACCAACATTGCTTCTGTCCTACTGATTACTCTTGAGAATTCCCCTCACCCCTTAGGCTGAGCTGTCCGAAACCCCACATTGCCCTGCGCTTCCGAAGCCCCACATTGACCTGCGCAGGAGGAGGAGGAAACTCTGGGGCTGCTGGCGGAGGCGGCAGGAAGTCCTGGCAAGATGGAGTCGCGCCTGGGACGCCAGCCTGTTGCTCCCTCCACGCCTATCATCAACAACCGACAACCCAACCGAATACCTCAACGGTTCTTTCCATCTCCTGCTCACCAGTCGCTGCAACTGGTGGGATGAGGAGTGCAGGCTGCGTTCCTTGTGGAGCCGTAAGCGAAAGAATTCGCTGGACTTGGGCTCCATCTCGGAGGATGCTGCCACGCTCCTTTCAGAGCATGGTCGGCCCACTCCAGACTCCAGAGCAGAGGAGGATAGGGAGCAGAGCAGAAACAGGAGCAGAGGAGGATGAGGAGTGTGAAGTGGGTGCTGGGTGGAGTTCGGTGGGTGGTGGCGGGACTTCGGCTAGCCTGCTCCCGACCTCGGCGGGCGGACAGCAGAACATTCCTCTGAGCCCTCGTAGAGATGGCCGCATCACCAGCGGCGCAGCCCTCGCCGATTTTCAGGCTACCTTCTCCCATTTCCACATTCACTCATTCACACAAGCGTAGATAAAGAAGTTACCAGCTTTTATAATATATAATGAATTCATTTCGCTTTGAATCGAGGCATTGGGTATTGACAAATTGTCTGAGAAATGGACTCCAAATATTATTCCTACAGGTTGCCGTCACCTTGATTGAAGCTCGTCTAACGGGTCCAAACATTGATCCCATCGTATGCATACAGGTTTGCTATACTGAACGTTTTTGCTATTTTTTGCAAGCTCCATTCCAGAAAGTTTGAGGTGGGAGACCAGAGAAAGTATTCCTGCGAGAAATCCGCCACCCATTGCCCCTATTTCAATGAAGTTGGCTGCTCATGGATTGAAGAAGGCGGATCTGAGAAGTGAAGCTTGCAGTATTTCGTCTTCGATTTTCGCATGCCCGTTTCTCGCTTTATGGACCAGCTCATCGTTCTCACCGTATACCAGTCCAGGTTGCATCAACACACATTTCTGCTATCGCCTTTTCCACAATTATCCCTCATTTGAGAAAAATACTGCGTCCGTACACCATATTCGGCTCGTTCAAGCTGGACGTGGCGACGGTGTACAGCCAGCGCGATCGACAGTTCCACCAGAAGTGGGCCGTCCTCATGGACCCCGAGGACATGAGCCTCGGTGCCAAAGGCTACCTCAAGGCACCGACCTCCCTTCATCCCCCACCTCTCATCAAATAAGAGGCTGAGGGCAGGTGTCGATAGCGGTGGCGGGGAAAGGCGATGAGTTCCGGGCACCGCTGAAGCCGGAGAAGGAGGAGGACAGCGACAACATCGATGCCAACCTCCTACTCCCAGCCGGCGTCTCTGGCACCCGCCAGCAGGCTCGCTACATCTTTCGCCTCTACTCCATCCAAGGTACTCTTTCTCTTCCGTCCGTCCTATGTCTGCTCACTCACACTCCCTCTGACCTGGCCAGGTCTGGCGGCAAGCTCGGAAGGTGTGATGGCCAAGGCCCGGAAGGCGTTGACGGGTGAGGCCGGAGCTCCCGAGGCCGCCGACTATGCTATCCAAGTCTCATTCGCCGGACACCACGTTTGCCTCCCTTTTTCCACATCTCCTTAGAAAGTAGTATTGTTGAGGCGAGCACGCGGTGGGAGCGGGGCACGCACCGAGTAGCCTGGAATGAGGAGCTCATCTTCGTCGAGATGTTCCCGCCGCTGGTGCGCAGAGTTCGCATACAGGCATCCTTTTCACATTCCCTCCATTCACACCATGGCGTGAAAAGAGCCTGTTGAGGCGAAGCGCTCTGATGCACTGGGCTCCGTCAATCTGGCTACCCAGTTCCTGGACTTTGCCGACATCTCAGATGAAGGGCGCGGCGGATTCGTGCCCACCTTCGGCCCTGCCCTCCTCCATGTCTCCCTTGCTCTACTACTATGTGATGACGAGGAAAGGAATGTATATGGGTAGCTCTATGGCTCAGCCGTGGACTACGGGGGCTTGCTGGAGCTGCGCTGGTCTACGTCTCAGAACGAGGGACTGGGAGAGGGCGTTGCGTATCGCGGGCGACTCCTGGCCTCTCTGCGGGTGGAAGTCATCGATGGACCGCCCGTCCTCGTGCCCGGCGCAACCCTTGAGCCTACCCTTCCCCTTCCTGAGGTTTCAAACTGAAAAGCCCTTCCATCTCAATGGTCCTCACTGTAGACCAAGCTAAAGCTATAAAGAGGAATGTGTATGTTGTCAGACAGCACTGGGACAGCGCGTGGAGTTCCTTTTGTTCGGCTGCATCATGGACGTTACGATGTTGGACAAACGCCTTGTCGACAAGCCAGTCCACTTAGAGGTTGGCAGAAGTTGATTTGAGTTTCCTTTAGAGTGACTGGAGTGGCTGGTGTGATGAAGGCTGGTGTGTTGAAGGTGAGCGTGGGGTGCGTGGGTGATGGACGGGAGGACGTGGGCGAGGAGGCTGGCGGTGGGGACTGGGCCTCCGGGCACGCTTTTGCCGCGCCCTCCCCTATTCACTCAACTACACATCCTGTCAAAGTTATCAGTTTCATCCCGGTTGTTCTTTCCTCCAACCGCTCAGTTAGTCTGGATTAGGCACAGCTGGATGATGAGCACTACTGTCAGCTGCCGTTTGGCGACTCCAAGCCCTGTCTCTACCTCGCTTTCAAGCACGTGGACGTTCGATGGCGCCTCCTACATGCCAACCATCTCAAAGCCATCGCTGCCCAGCTCAGGTGCCTAAGCAGCCATTCAAATCAAGAGAAACAAGAACAGAAAATCAAGTTTGATAGGAGTGGCCTGGCAGAAATGCCGGAAGCCATATCTGGCGGGGCTCTTCGTCTTCAAAACCTCCTGGAATCATTTCTAGCCATTGCATTGTCACTTCCTTTTCCCCATTATGAATGTGACTTTTTTAATTTAAACTCCCCCCCCCCTCCCCGGCCCGGGAGCCAAACGCACAGAGAGCCCTCCGCTCCCCTCCGCGGTCCCCCCCCCCCTCCCCCCCCCTCTCCTCTTGGAGGGGCTGCCCCTTCCTCTCTTCCCCCCTTTTCCCTGAGCCTGTCGTCCCCTCCCTCCTGCAGAATTCTCGAGAGGGTTTTTGCGGCTCCTCGCCCCCCCCTCTCCCCTCCGCCCCAGCCCCCCCTCCCTCATTCCTCCCTTTTCCTCTCTCCTCCCCCCCCTCCCTCCCCTCCTCCGAGTGAGGGGGGGGTGCCCTTCTGCCCCCTTGCGCCCTTTCCGCCCGTCGCCGACCCGCTCTTCATACTTCCCCGCCCCCTCTTCCTCCTTTCCCTCCTCCCAGCTTATTTTTTCGTTTCCCCTCTTTTTTTTTGTGCGTCTTCCTCCGACGCTCCGCCTCCCCCTTTCTCTCCTCCTCTCCTCCGACCTCACTCTCCATTTCTTACGAGTAGACTTGCATGACTCAGCCCACCTGTCGCCCTGTTCGCTGCCTCCGATCCCCCCCGCTCCCCCGTCATTCCCCCCTACCCTTAGGGGACTGAGAGACATGGTTGGTGCGTGTCCTTACTCTGCCGCTTCCCCCCTCTCCTGCCTCCCTCCCCCCCGCCCCACCCCCGCCCCTCTCTTTCCCCCTTCACGCCACCCCCCCACCCCCCTCTCCCCCCTCTCCCCTCTCATCTACCCCTTTCTTTCTACTCAGTTCTTTATATCCTTTTTATTTTTATTTTAATTATTTAACTCGCAACACACGCAGCATGCGCCTTCATCATTTCTCATTACCAAATTACGTAAAGGAAACACCACAGTAGCTAGCCATTAATCTTACCTAAAGCCTAAGCAAACATAATTAAAACTACATATTTAGTAAATATTATGATTAGATATAGATAGTAAGTAGAGTATTTATATAATATGAGAAACACACACAGACAAAATTCTTTTTCTTTGAATGAAATAAATAAAGATTACTAAGAAATCTTGCATGTGTGAGAGAAGACAGAGCACACCTTCCTTCTTTCCCCTTCGCTGCCCCCTCTCTCCTCCTCCACTCCCTTCACCTTTCATATATAGAAGTAAGATTAAATAAGTTTAAACTGCTGACTAAAGATATAATACTGACTAACTTTTTTTTAGATAAAATTAATGAAACATATACACATACTCTCTCAAATCCTCACATATCAATAATTCTATCCGAAGACAATCAAATTAATAGATAAAGCTATATTATGACTATATAAGCTTACTTTTTGTACTACTCCTCACATTCCTTCTCCTCTCCCCCCCCCCTCTATCTCCTGACCAAAAGAATGAAGAAGCATGAACATGCTCTCGAAGAAAAAGACTAAAGGAAAAGAAAGATTATTCTTACTTTTTATCGTGACCTCCCCCCCTTCCCTCCCTCCACTCCTGTCACTACCCCCCCAAGATAAAACCATCTTTTTTTCCTCAATCACAACCTATTTAGATAGATAGATAACCTGCAGTATACCTGTCTTCCCCGCTCCCTCCCCCCTCTCTTTCTCACCCAGCGGAAGAAAGAAATAACACACAATTTTTTATTTAGACAACAATGTGACTTGAAGAAATTAGAATAAGGACGACAAATCCTAGTTCAGTACCCGTTGTACTTTTACGATTCTGAGCCGAGAGTGAATGGCCGAGAGTACTTTTTTCGACTGAATAAGTAAGCAAGACACACTACGCTTGAAGAGACGCCGCGGGGCTGGAAGAAGGGCAGCCACGTCCACGCTACTATCCCGTCCCAGCCTCCGTCCGTCCACCTATCGCCAAGTACCGCATGGAGGTGAGCCTCGCAGTGAGTGGAAAGCTGGTTTGCGGAAGAGAATGAGCCATTGCGGCAGGTTCTCTTCTGGGGTCTACGGGATGTGAAGCGAGTGAACCTGCTGGCGGTGGAGCGACCGCGGATGGAGATCGAGTGCGGCTCGGCACTGCTGGCCTCCGACCCCCTCCCCTCCTACTCCCGCAACCCCAACTTCCTCTCACTCCTCAAATCCATCCCACTCGTTCTGCCTCCTCTCTGAGAGCCAGGCAGGGGCTACGCAAAGGAGTCATTGGAGTACCTGCCAGAGGACCCAAATCTGTGGCCGGCGCTGACGCTGCGGTGCGTGGACCAGCGGAGCTTCGGGCGGGATGTTCTGGTCGGCACCCACGTCATTCCTGACCTTCAGACTCTTCTTCGCCACCCCTCTGCCAACCTCTCTCCCAGTTTCCTTTTCATTCATCCACTTTCTTCTCCTGCATTTGCAGCGTTTTTATGAGATTCAGAAGAAGCGACCTCCTTTGTTCAAGGAGCCGGTAGCTACTCGCAAGCTTTTCTGTCCAGCTTCTTTCAGCTTGATTCCTTTGAGCCTCACTGTTTGCGATCTCATTTGTGTCGCGCACGCTTTTCGTCCCTCTTGCTACCCAGCATTGTTGCCATCTATACTGAACAAGGCAAATGATTCAAGGCACCAGCATGGACTCAAGTCTCTGCCGAACCATGAGCCGACGCCGAACCACCAACATCGGAACAATGGGCGGGAATCCAGCCGAGAAAACGTTATTCTACCCTTCCTCCATCCTTCCGCCCTCCCTCCACTTCCTTGCGACTCTAGAAATGGAGAGCTGATGCGGCAGACGACCTCCGACAGCTCCAGCGAGGCGTCCAAGACCACGCAGCCGCCTCCAAGGAATCTGAAGAGCCTCGCGCCCTCGTCGCCCGGCGGAGTTCGCACTGCCTTCCGCCCCGACGAAGCCCCTGAGCTCGACTGGTGGAGCAAGTCACCTCCCCCCTTCTTTTTACCCCTTCACACCTACTACTACTAAACTATACTCTTTCAGGTACTTCGCTTCCGTCGATGACATGCTGAGGAAGGAACGGGAAAGCACCCTCATAGGTTCCCCTTATTTAATCCACTTGCTTATTGATGCTACGCAAGATGTGTCTGTTAGCCAAGACCTCGTCCACTGCTCTGCTGACCATCGGAGAGGAGAAGATGGGTAAGAAGGAGGCTGGCAAAGTCCGCCGGCGCAAGAAAACTCCGCGCTCCATTCCCATCGCCAAAATCAAGGTCTCCCCAGTTAATGGAGGCTATGTGGCATAATAGTGGGGGATGTGCAGCTGTATCCGGAGGAGTTGGAGCGAGTGGCGGAGTTTGATGGCTTCAAGGATTGGATCGGGGCCTTCGATCTGTTCAGAGGCCGCTCCAGAGGCTCCGCTGAGGCTGATCGAGAGCGCTGTGTCGGTCGATTCAAGGTACTAATACTCTACTCCTAACCTCTTTCTCTACGCACAACTCTAACATTTGAGGGCCTCATCCGAATAGCCAGGGTGGATCCGGAAGACTGCGACGATTCCATGCCCAACCAGCCTGTGTCTCTCTTCCGTAACATTCCCTCCAATGAACCCGTTCATTCACTTTTTCTTGGCTGGGAAATGAATGCGATTGGGAGGATGAATTGTAGGTTCATGTTCTGGTGCGAGTGTACATGGTGAAGGCAGTGGCACTGCATCCAGCGGACATCAACGGAAAGGCGGACCCCTACGTCTACCTCAGTCTTGGCCGAACCAAGATCAACGATAAGGAGAACTACGTCTCCAAACAGCTCAATCCCGTCTTTGGAAAGTCCCACATTTTGCTTCTCACATATCTTTCCATTCTTCTCGAATAAATTTAACTTGTTTTTGAGGTGCTTCGAAGTGGAAGCGCTCTTTCCTCAAGAGTCCCAGCTGACCATCCAAATATACGACTGGGATCTGGTGGGGCGGGATGATTTGATCGGCGAGACGCACATTGACCTGGAAGATCGATTCTACTCCAAGTTTTCACTTCTACTTCTAGATATTTGAGCTGGGAAAAGTGGGGGTTGAGGCACCGGGCAACCTGTGGCCTGAGCTCAGAGTACGAAGCTGGCGGCTACAACGCTTGGCGCGATCCTCTGCGCCCCTCCCAGATTCTGGCCAAACTCTGCCGCGACAACGGCATCCAATCTCCTTCCTACAGCCCCGGCCAGGTCTACCAACCCCTTCCACAGTTCCAATTGAATGGGAAGTGGGATGGAATGAAGGTTCGAGTAGCCTCGAAGACGTTCTTCGCCCCGCTAGGAGTAGGCAATGAGAGTCCTGGCACACGACAGGCCTCCGCTGCGCCTCCAGTGGACAAGGAAGGCCTCGCCACCCTCGCCCTTCACCGATGGGCTGAGGTGCCCAAGATCGGCTGCGCTCTCGTACCCGAACACGTCCTGCCTCACTTTTAGTCTGGGATGGAGAAAGAGGGTTGTGTGGTTATAGGTGGAGACGAGAACGCTGTATCATCCGGGGCGGCCGGGCCTGGCGCAGGGAAAGGTGGAGCTGTGGCTGGACATGTTCCCGATGGACCTGCTGCCCCGCCCACCGGTGGACATCTCTCCTCGCAAACCGAACAGCTACGAGCTTCGCGTCATCATCTGGAACACGGACGACGTCCTTCTGGAAGACGACGCCTTCCTCACTGGGGAGAAGATGAGCGACATCTACGTCAAAGGATGGCTCAAAGGTCCATCGTCCTCTCCACCTCAAAGCTTCAAAAGGCTCCGTTGCGCAGGACCAGAGGACACGCAGTGCACGGACATCCACTATCGCTCGTTGACTGGGGAGGGCAATTTCAACTGGCGCTTCCTCTTCCCCTTCGAGTACCTGGAGGCGGAGGAGAAGATCGTCCTCTCCCGCAAAGAGTCCGTCTTCTCCTGGGACGAGACTGAGCTGAAGATACCTCCACGCCTGGAGCTTCAGGTCTGGGACGCTGACCACTTCTCAGCAGACGACTTTCTTGGTTCTAACCCATCCTCATCGCCAAACCAGCAAAAGTCAACCCCTGTAGGCTCACTGACACTGAACCTGACCTGCTTCCCGCGGGGTGCGAAAACATCGTCCGCCTGCGGCCTCCAACTAGGCGACGCCTCCGATCTGCCCAGCTTCAACCTCTTCAAGCAGCAGCGAGTGAAGGGCTGGTGGCCCTTTCAGGCCAAGGACGAGTCCGGCAACGTCCAACTCACTGTCCCTCCTTCCCTCACCTACCATCACCTCCCCACCCATCTCTCCTTGACCCCAGGGCAAGGTGGAGGCGGAGTTCCACCTGGTGAGCGGGGAGGAGGCGGAGAAGAATCCCGTCGGCTTCGGCCGCTCCGAGCCCAATCCTCTGGACAAGCCCTCGTTGCCCTATTCCCTCTCATCCCTACGTGGATTCACCAACTGGATTGCAGGCGCCCCGACTCCAGCTTTGTCTGGTTCATCAACCCGCTGAAGTCCATGCGCTACATCATGTGGCGCAACTACAAATGGACCATCCTCAAAATTCTCCTCGCCTTCTTCATCCTCCTCTTTTTTGCCCTCTTCCTCTATTCCTTGCCTGGTTACATGGTCAAGCGCATGGTTGGAGCTTAGCACCCCCTTTCACACACACCCTTAGACCAAAAATGTCACTTTTACCTTTTACCCCTCAACCTCATTGTGATGTAGAATTATAATCGAACTCTACTCGATTGCCAAAAAGTTTCGATGGAGCCGACATCAGTAAACAAGAACTTTCGGCAAACGCCCTCTCAATTAAAAAGCATTTGCCCCAAAGTACATGGCAATAAAACCAGAAAAAAATGCTTAATTGTCCATTCGGCTCACAATTTAATGATTTTGATACGGGGATGCCATAAAAGGGAAAAAAGGCGGTGACGATTTTTACAATAAAATTGCAAATGTTTCCTGTAAATAGGTCAAACAAAAGTTATGCCAGGTGTATTGGGACCCTAGAGAAGATATTTAGGCTGTAGTCTTGAAAAGCTGACACAATTTTTTTTCTGAGGGCAAATGGCCAAATTATTATATTTGGCACCATCGGCAAGCCAAATAAATAGATTTTCTCCAAAAATTGAAAATGCCCCAGGTGAAAAGTCAAAGTATTAAAATTAATACTACTGGCATCTGCATTTGCATTTTGCTTTGCTCCTTCGCTGAGCCCAATGCGACTGCAAATTTTCGGTGACTGCAAATTTTCATTCCATAAACTTTCCATGGCAACAAAGCAAAAATCTATTGCAGAAGCTATCTTGAGCCTATCAGATGCTGTGTCTTAAAAGTTATTCATAGTTTCGATACTTCCATGATTTCTGTGCAGGTATGCACTTGCGAACAAAAATTTAAACTAAGGTAATGGCTGATCTTTTTTATCGATAGGTTTTATGAATTGATTTTTTGGTAAAATTCGTAAAATGATAAATATACCTTATAAGTGACATTGCGTCTTATTTTTATGCAAGATCTGAAATGCTGAATTGATTATAAAAATTAAAAAAACCTTTTGATTGCTTGCACTTTTTTCAAATGTTAACATTAATCAGTATGTTTTTGTTCCATACGTCATTCCCAAAAAGGCCGCCCATTAAAATGCTTATTGCGCGGCCGCAGGCCGCCTGCCGCGACGGGCTGGGCAGTCAGAGCTCTGGAGGCCGTAGGGCATGGGCGCGGAGGCCCCGGAGCGTAGCCTAGCATGCGAAGCATGCTAGGCGAAGCGTAGGGGTCGTAGCGCCCGTGCCCGGAGGCCGTAGGAGCTCTGGCGCCCTGCACGGAGCGGCGGGCGGCCAAGGCCCGCTTATACAGTTACCCCATTTTTCGTCCGTCTGTCCGCATATATATATATATATATATATATATATATATGTGTGGTACCGCAGCCTGTACTCCTCGGTTTTTCAATGAAATTGGCTAAAATTTTGCATGGAGGTCCGTCTAGGTGGTGGCTCGGGACGTTTTTGTGCGCTTGGCGCAATTTTGATTTGTTCCAGAATTATGATCAAAAAACCTTGAAAATTGGGGTCTCAAATTTCGAAATTTTTTCGAAAAAGTACATTTTATTTTATTAATAGTATAATTTACTGAATCGAAACCTCAGAAAACAACTTTTCATAAAGGGTGAAACAAGAATGGAAAAACATTGTTTAAGATATATTATAAGAATTAATATTCAACAATAGGTCTAAATGAAACATGACAACCTGCTAAGGATCAAGGCCGCGCATCTATTGGCGACAGCCGATATTACCTTGTTTTATCTTGTGGTACTTTTGTCAGCAAACAATTTGAACTGTTTGTCAGTTGTATAGCGAGCAAAGCTTCCTCCAGATCAAATCCAGGCCCAGGAAGCGAGGGGTTGGTGCTGTTGGTGTAGTGTTTGAAGGCGTGAGGAGATGTGGTGTCATAGTGGGAGGGCACCTGGCCTCCCTGCTGTCCTCGTATTCGGGGCACAGCCATCAATCCCGACGCGCCTGCTACCAGCTCCGCCCGCTTCTTCCCGTCCTCAAAAAAACCCCGACCACCAACTTGCATTTCGCTCCGCTTAGTGGGCCAGCATTTCCGCACCCTTTGCCAGCTCCCGTCAAGCTGGCCTGAAATGTAGCCTGAGTGAAGGCCAATTGCAAGGGCGCCCTTCCCGCTGAAGGCCAGGGCTAGGCTGGGCTTGGGGGCTTAGAGAGGCGACAGATCTCGGCTTTCTCACCTAGAGAGAGAGAGCTGGACAGAGAGAGAGCTTAAGGATGCTGTGAAGAAGTGGAAGTTTGGAGGGTGGGGAGTTTTGCGGGTGAGGCTGGGTGTCAGGTGAGGAAGGCCCCACGTCTCGTCGCCCACCGCCAGAGCATGCCGGGCATAGTTTTAGGCCCCTGCAACAACCCCGCCCTCTCCTCCTCTAATCCCCCACCCACCCCCGTCCCCTTCCACTACCACGCCCACCCACCCTTCAAACTGATTGAGTAATCGCCTCAAGGCAAAGCCTCCGGGCCAGACTAGCCAACCACAACGCTGGCCTGGAGTTATGCAAGAGCGAAAAGAAGCCTCTCTTGGTTGTAGATAAGGAAATCGAATGGAGTTTGATCCGGACGCAGAGAAATGGCGCTGCTGCTGCTGGAGCCTTCCCTCCGGCCTCACCATCCTGGCAACCACCGAAGTTCCCCAACTGCACCTCCTCTACCGGTTGTTGATAAGGAGGGGATTGTAAGTTGTTGGTGAGCAGCATAGCCGGGGCTCTGTTCATAGCGAGTGGGAGCAGATCGGAGGGCTTTCTGGCCTACCCACAGGCCATCGCTCTCCTCATCGGCAGCCTCTCCATCCTCCTCGCCATCTCAGCCCTCATCCTACTAAGTCCCATTCTCGCCCTCCAATCCATCTCAATGGCCTTTCTTTAGTGGGAACTCGACGGGAGCAGTTTCGCTTCTTCCCTGCCGTGATGGGCATGCAGCTGGTGGCCATGATCCTTGTCCTGGGCATTTCCGTAGCTCTCATTCTTTTCACGGTCCATTCCTCTTCACTATGCGTGGATTGGTTGAAGAAGCAGGTTGGTTAAGGTGCAAAAACAGGAAGAGGCAAGCGCAGAAACGGAAGATGTGAAGGGGACGAATATACTCAAGATCGTCCTCATGCCCATCATCGGGGCTTCCATCATTATCGCCATTCTCATCTATTCCGTCTATCTGGCTCAGAAAGGTAAACTCAAAAATCTATACGAAAAGTATCATTTTGGCTTTGGCAGGGTTTTTCTATTTCCGAGCTCTGCAGAAGCTGAAAATTCGAGCTGCAGCACGCAATACCTCCGCCACCCTTCATCAGGACAATTGAGCTTCTGTTTAAGTACCAGTATTGCACCCTGACTTGTGGCAGCTATTCGCCTGACTAGATTAGTGCTTCATCGCTCCATGACCGTATTCTAGGGTGCGTGTGATGCTCTTACTGATAAGAGTTGTATCCTCTTGGATTTTTCAACAACCATGACAATTGGTGCGTATCCCAAAATTTGGCGAAAAACGACGGGATCAGAGAATAGCATCCTCTTCTGGTCCTGCCACATCTGCTGCCTAAAAGCATGTTTAAAAGAAGATGGAAGATGGAAAAGAAAGGAAGTAAAGAAAACGGGGAAAAGAGTGTCTCTGTCCATGGGCTCGATGCGTCGTCCGCGCTTGGTACGAATGGGTGGCTGAGTGAGGCTGGCATGTGCAAGTCTCGGGTTCCACTCGGGTCCCAGCGGATGTCTCAGAGAAGCCTCGAAGTCTTCCGCCGTCGTGAACGGGAATGGCACCGATTTCACCTAAACAATTCTCTGTTCACTCATCTCACTCATCTCGGTTTATCTTATCTAATTCCATCGAAATGATTTTCTGGCCTATTATTTTATTCATCTATTGATTTTGATTTTTGAAGCTGAAATTAATAATTAGGGAGCAAACAAGGTATTCTCGGCGGTTGCCAAGATGCGCGGCCTCACCTCAAGACACCAATGAAAATGCCAAAATTCATCAGATTTCAATGAAAAACTATGAATTATGCATGTTCCAATTTTTGAAACATCAAGATTTTGGGTTTTTGACTATAAATCGAGAAATACTAAAAATTTCCACAATTCCTTTTGCCAGCTTCAAGATATTATTTTCACGGATGTACATACCAAAAATCAGCTAGTTTCATCGACAAACTGACTTATGCATGTTCAAATTTTTGAAACATCAATATTTTGGGTTTTTGACTATAAATCAATAAATAATAAAAATTTTCAAAATTCCTTATAGTAGCTTCAAGATATCACCACGACAGGGGTATATGCCAAAACTCAACTGATTCTATTGAAAAACCATGGTTTTATGCATGTTCAAATTTTTGAAACATCAAGATTTTGGTTTTTGATTATATATCAAGAAATAATAAATATTTCAAAAATTCCTTTAGCCAGCTTTGAAATGTTACTTAGACGGACGTATCTGCCAAAAATCAGCTAATTCCATTGAAAAACCAGTGATTTAGGATTTTTCATAATTTGAAACATCAAAAAATTGAGTTTTGGGCGAAAATCAAAAAATTACGCCAAGCGCCAAAAATGGTCCCGAGGCACCGCCTAGGCGGACCTTCATGCAAAAAATCAGCCAATTTCGTTGAAAAACCGCGGAGTACGGGCATGCCACACATATATATATATATATATATATATATATATATATATGCGGACAGACGGACGCAAAAATGGGGTAACTGCTTAAGCTGGCCTTGGCCGCCCGCCGCTTCGGGCAGGGCGCCAGAGCTCCTCCGGCCTCCGGGCACGGGTGCTACGGCCCCTACGCTTCGCCTAGCATGCTTCGCATGCTAGGCTACGCTCCGGGGCCTCCGCACCCATGCCCTCCGGCCTCCGGAGCTCTGACTGCCCTGCCCTCCGCGGCAGGCGGCCTTCGGCCGCGCAAAAATGAGTTTGCGAATGGAACCAGATGAGGTTTGATGGCCTGATCCTCCTTCTCGGAGATGATGAGGCCGGGGGCTTGGCGATCCTTGCGCGGCTTGTTCTCGGCCTTGATGGTGAAGCGACGCTGCTTGGCCTTGGATACCTTGAGGCCCTTGCCGCCCCAGGAGCCCCAGCCTGGGAAGGCCAGACAGACGTCCTCCTTCTTCTCCGCCGCCTCCACTCGCTCCTTCTCCGCCACAAACTCACCCACCACATCGTCCTCCTCGAATGCCTCCGCCACTGCCGCCATTCTCTCCGCTTCTCAACACCAAACTTCATCATTCAATCCTATTGCAGAAGCTAATTATACTGCAGAAAGATAGAAAACACAATTGGATTGAGGCGGAATCGCGTGAGCTCACCTTGTTCGTCATTGGGTAGAATGTCCTGGACGAGTTTGAGGTAGACGTTTGGATCGGCGCCAGGCTGGACTTTCTTCTCCTTGGCAGTCTCCTCTTTCTCTTTCACAGCCGCTGCCTTGGCCTTCTCCTTGGCCTGCTTCCGCTTTTTCTTCATCACCGCCTTTCGCTCCGACAGAGATTCCAGCCCGCCCTCCACCGCTTCTTCTTCTCCTTCCGCACCGCTCCTGGCAGAAGCTGAGGCTTTGAGATCAGCTCGAGCAGCCGCCATCAGCCGCTCCTCCATGTCTTCGAAGAGCCTGTCAATCCCCACCGAGCTCCGCTTCTTCCCCGCTCCCTTTTTCGAGCATTCCCTGCTGCCCTCCTCCTCCACCCCCTTCTTTTTCTTATTCTTCTTGTCCTCCTTTTCTTTCGCCTCTATTGGCGAGTCGGCAGAGTGTGACTGGCTTGCCGCCGGCCTGGCAGGTGCTGGTATGCGCAGAATGGAGATGCCGTCATCGCTGCTGTCCACGGGGTCGTCATGCTCCGGAACCGCGGCCAGGCTGGTCTGCGAATCGGAGGTGTCCGGGGGCTGGCGCGAGGAGGCGGCAGAGGCGGGGAGTGAGTCGGGCGAGGGCGCTTTGGAGCGGCGGCGTCGACTGCGCAGCTCCTGCAGACTGGCCAGCATCCATGGGTTGTCCTTGCCCTTGAAGAGGTCTGGCTGGTATTCTTCCTCCTCCTCCTCCCCTTTCTCCTCCCCCGCCTCTTCCACGGCCGCGGCCAGGCGATCCAGTTCAGAGGGCTCTTCCTGCTCCTGCTCAGAGTCGGAGGAGTCCGGCTGGTTCTTGTCGGTGAGCTCGCGGCCGTAGCGTAGGTGCTCCTGGAGGACGGCCTTGGTTTTGGCATCGTGGCGGGCGTGGAGGCGGAGGCTTTTGGCCCACTGCCCGGTGCCGCGGTGCTTCAGCGTCCCGCGCTCCAGGATGCGGTCCCGTTCGAGGATTTCCAGCTTCTCGGCAGCGGCGGCGGGGTCGGACTGACGAAGGGCCTCCAGCTGGGCCAGCAGCTTCTTGCGCTCCCCGCGGCGGCGCAGGCGATGATAGCTTTTGCTCTTGATCTTCTTCTCCCGCTTCCATTTGGTCTCCTGGTAGGAGCGGAGGGCTCGTAGGCGCTGAATCTCCGCTGTCTTACGCTCTGCTTCCTCAAATATTCCCGCACGGGCTGAAGAAGAAGCAGGGAGTAGGGGGGTGATTACCTGAACACTCATGGCCTGGATTAGCTCCAGCTCAGCAGGACTGTACTCCACGTTGTCGGGCAGGTGTACTTTCGATTTCTCCAGTACTGCCGCCATCTCTTTTTCCAGCTTCGTACGAGGCTGCAGAGCGTCAGCTAGGATTATGAAAGCATAAAATTTGGTAGGAAAGTATAAACTCGAAGGCCTTCCTTGACAGCCTGTGAGATGGTGCGTAGGGCGGGTGTATTGTCGGGAAGCGGAAAGACGAGCTGCTCGGCCACCCTGTTCTTCCGCACAATCGGATCCCATTTCTTCACCTCCTTCTTCGCCTCTCCGTAGGCTACGCGTCGTTCAATCTCAACGTTTCTTTCTCCCTCCTTTTGAATGAAATGGCCAACACCCGGCAGACCTGATTCTGGGCCTGACGATGAAGCGGGGTGTTGAGCGGCTTCTGCCGCTTCCTTGCCACCTCAAGCTGGTTTTTCAGCACACCTGAGACGGCAATAAACATTAGAAGGCTCCTGATATAAGTGTCGGGGGGTACCGAGATCTTGGAGAGTATCGCCGGCGGCTAGAAGAAGGTCTCCCAGGTCAAGCTTCTCACCCTCCTCATCGGCGCTTGGGCGAGTGCGTTTTCGTGGCTTGGCGAGTCCGATGGACTCCAGCAGCTGCTCGTGCGCCGCCTCATCCACGCCCTCCTCCTCCTGCACTGCCTTCTTTTCTCCAACAGTTGTAAAGGCTTGGCAGACAACCTCAGCCGCTCTTTCCAAGGCCATTTTAGGCTTCCCCATTTCAGGAACTCGTTACTTCAAACTTTCCTGATTGATTTGTAAACTTTTGCCTGCTGTTCGATGCTAAAAAAAGGGCTAATAAGAAGCGCGGAAAGGATTGATGGTAGTGTATCATGGCTTCATGTTTATTAGAAGCATAAATGGTAGAAAGCTTGTGCGGGCAGCCAAAAGAGCTGAAGAAATAGATGCCACTTCGATGATCACTATCAAGGTGCACTCCGCCAATGGGGTAGCAACAGACAACAGGGAGCAACAATTTGAAGGCCTGAAATCTCTTCCTAATAACTACGCCCGAACATGGTGTAGGACAAAGCCGGCTTCCCACAGGTTGGGTAGACGCACTTTTGGCCAACTGCCTAAAATCCATGTTCTTAGCAGTGAACCGCTCAATCTATAGTATATTAGATGGTATTCAGTGCAAATTTACGTGAAACTAAATTTGTTTCATTTCAAAATTTATTCTAGGGCGAATACATTTGAAAAGACTTCGGGTATGTGAGCATGACGAGACTGTAGTTCTAATGAAAAAAGTGTTTTTGAAAGAGTGAAAGTAACGAGGTCTTTGGGCTGGTTGAATGGAGTGCAGAGGGACTTGGCGCCCATGGCTGGAGCACCCGCCTCCGCTGCAGCCTCCTCATGCGCCGAATCTTTCTTTATCTCATCCTCGCAACTTCAAAATTCCATTACACTTTTCATTCCGCCTACACCTGAGCAAGAGGGCTTTGGGTGGAACTCAGGGGTGCCGCAGAAGGGTGCTTGGATGAAGGACTTGTTGTCCAGAGCTTCCTTGAAGCGGGGCCAGGACTCGGTGACGACGACGTGGCTGTCCATGGCGGCCTTGGCCTTGGCGAAGAGGGCTGCGTGGATGTTGTCCAGCAGCCCCGCCACCTCCTCCACCGCCTCCGCCACCCGGTGCGTGCTCTTCGCCCCCGTGTCCCGCCGCACCGCCACAAACTCCTCCTTTGTCATATCCCGAGGCCCCACCTGGAAACAGCTGCAAGCTCGCCTGGGCATAGAAAGGGCGTGGAATGGGAACCTCTATGCGGATGGGGACCCCTTTGAGCTCCCAATGATTGTACTTCCAGCCGGGGGAGTAGTTCTCGCGCAGATCAGTCTCCGCTTTCAGCCCCGCGTCTCGAAGCTCCGCGCTGAGGTCCTCGCAGTGGGCGTAGAGCTTCGCTTTTTCCGCCTCCGACAGCTGGTTTGTGATCCCGCAGGCAATCACGATGGCCTCAACAAACTTTTTTAAGTCTAATTATTGCAGGGGCACTCAGAAAGACCTGAATTTTGGCGACTCTGGGAGGCAGGATGAGGCCGTTGTCGTCGCCATGGATCATCACCGCCACGCCGATAGTTCGCGTCGTGATGCCCCAAGAGTTTTGGTACGCGAAGCACTGGCAACGCATTTCATCTGTCTTGTTGACACCGTGTTGAGAAATGACAAGCATACCCTGGCCTTTTCGTTGTTGGGGTCCTCGTAGCTGATGTCGAACATCTTGGAGAAGTTCTGGCCAAGGTGATGCGAGGTGGCTCCCTGGATACCTCGTCCGTTGGCCGGGATGTACGCCTCCACCGTCGTTGTGTAGTCCCCACCAGCAAACTTCTCCTTCTCCGTTTTCCGCCCTAAAATCTTCCAAGCTCAACGAATAGACGTCTGTGCTGCAAAGCAAGGAACCTTTGATGACAGGAACGGCAAGGAGGTCCTGGTAGACGCGAGCGTAGAGGTCGAGTATCTGCAGGACCTCCTTCTCGGCGTCGGGCTTGGAGGCGAAGGCGGTGTGTCCCTCCTGCCAGAGGAACTCGCGGGTGCGGAGGAAGGGCGTGGGGTGCTTGAACTCCCAGCGGACGATGTTGCACCACTGGTTGATGCGTATGGGGAGGTCGCGGTGGGACTGGACCCACTTGGCGAAGGTGGGGTACATGACGGTCTCGGAGGTGGGGCGGATGGCGATGGGCTCCGCCATGTCCGTGGAGCCGGAGCGGGTGACCCAGGCCACCTCGGGCGAGAAGTCCGCGATGTGCTCCTTCTCCTTCTCCAGCGCCGCCTGCGACACGAACATGGGGAAGTAGAGGTTGGACACGCCCAGCTTCTTGATCTCATCGTCGAACCACCTCAAAGAACAGTCCTTCAAGAGGTGATGGAATGCAGAAGAGTCGGGGATGGAAGATAACTTGACGATGGTCTCCCAGATGGCGTAGCTCCAGGGACGGAGAACGTAGCAGCCTGACACGTCGTAATACTCGATCATCTCAGCCTTCGTGATCAGCTCGCTGTACCAGTCGGCGAAGTTCTCCTCCTTCTTGAAGCCCAGGCCCAGCCTTCAATCATTTCTTCTTCTTCCTTCGCCCCATAACCATTTCAGCCGGCACTAACTTGGTCTGCTTATGGGCGCCGGAGGGAGGAGCTGGGGCGGCCTTGGGTTTGGCTGCTTCTTTCTTCCCAGCCTCCTTCTTGGCTGGCTGAGCCTTGGGCTTGGCGGTGGAGGGTGGTGCATAGTCCTTGCCCGTCTTGGCTTTATATGCCTCCTTCAGCTCCAGCAGTTTGGCCACCGCCGCCTCGATCTCAAGCGGCACTAGCTACCCAACTGAGAGTGATTGGTGAGGTGAGGGAACCTCAGGCTTGGGGGCCTTGGCCTCCTTGAGGGCTCGAACGGTGTTGCCTTGCTCCAGGCAGGCAGTGTAGGCGGGGTCTACATCGCTGCCACTTCCCTCCTTAGTGGGAGGAGGGAGGGCGGCGCTGAGGAGGTTGGGGTTCCAGTCCTGGCCAGAGGCCTCTTTGTAGGCCGTCTTCAGAGCCAACAGCTTCCCTACTTCTGACTCCATCACAGTCTGGCAAATAGCCAAGGTTGTTGGAAACTTGTGTAGAGGAAAGTGAGAAATGGGTAGACCTTGTCGGCCTTGTTGAGCTTGAGCTGTCGAACGTGGTCGCCCTGGGCTTTGATATCCAGCAGCATTTGCTGCTGCTTATTGGAGGCTGTGGCTGCCGGCTTTGGCTCGCTTCCCGATTTCTTCTCCTAAAACATTCTCCATTGTCATCCTTCCCAGCACCGTCCAGCTTTGTTTTTGTCAACAAACCTTTTTGGCATCCTTCTTAGCTTCCTTAGCGGGAGCGGGAGGCGGCGCATAGTCTTTCCCGCTCA
The DNA here is from genome assembly GCA_030248095.1 of Ptycholaimellus sp. GST1_10. NCBI lineage: Eukaryota > Metazoa > Nematoda > Chromadorea > Chromadorida > Chromadoridae > Ptycholaimellus > Ptycholaimellus sp. GST1_10. The sequence continues at coordinate 37,396 of JASANA010003777.1, forward strand.
CCTCCTTGTAGGCCTTCTTCAGCTCCAGCAGCTTCCCCACCGCCGCTTCTATCTTCAATCATCTCTTGCTCTTGCTAGCCTTCTTAGCAAGACAACTACATTTCAATTCGTTCACTCCTAATTTCGTTCATGTACTCACCTCAGGCTTGGCAGCCTTGGCCTCCTTGAGGGTGCGTACAACGTTGCCCTGCTCAAGACAAGCGGCGTAGGCGGCGTCCGCACCGGATGCTGCTCCGTTCATGACAGGGGCGGCGGCCTTGGCAGCGCCTTGAGGAGGCGGGGCGAAGTCTTTCCCACTCAGCGCTTTGTAGGCCTTCTTCAGCTCCAGCAGCTTATCCACTGCCGCTTTGATCTGCATTTGCCCCCCTGTCTGCTAAACAAACTTACTCTCATAAGCGGAGCTATCACCTTATCCTTGCTGGCCTTGGCCTCCTTCAGAGAGCGCACCTTGTCCCCCTGGGCCACGCATGCGGCGTAGGCTGCCGTCTCGTCGCCTTTGCCGGAGGCAGGGGGAGGGACGGATGGGGTGGCGCTGGGAGGAGGGAGGACGGCATTGATGAGGTCGGGGTTCCAGGTTTTCCCCGTGGCGGCTTTGAAGTCCTCCTTGAGCTTGAGGAGTTTGGCGACCTCGGCGGCGATGGCGCTCTTCTCGGCGCCGGCGGATTTCAACTCCCGCACTGCGTCTCCTGCCGCCTTGATCCCCAGCAGGATGTCGTCACCCGCATTCCCGCCGCTCATTGCCCCCTTTTTCGCTTTCTCTGTCTGCAGTTTTCTTCTTATACCCAGGGGGGTAGGTTCTAAGCGGGGCAAAGAAAGCCGAGCTGAAGGGATGTGAAGAGCGTGTGTACAACAAGGCAGACTGCGAAAGTCGTGAGGATTGACGGGTGTGAGGGGAGGGGCAATGGGGGCTCAACCTGTGGACACAGCGCCGTGCATAGGAAACTGCGCAATTTACTCCCACCTCATCCCTGCTGCCTCCCTCAGCTGTGTAGGAGTACCTTTGTGGGAATGAGGTTGGCGGCAGAGGATTGGGCGGAGGAGGCGAGGGAGGCGGCGGATTGGGAGGCGGAGAGAGCAGTTCCGGAGACTTTGTTGTGGCCGTCGGGTATGTCGAAGAGGACGAGGGGCAGACAGGCGCCGGAGAACTCGGAGGCGGGCTCGAAGGGAGAGTCAACGATGTAGAAGCCTTTCCTTTGCAGCTGAATTATGTCTCCCTTCTTCAGCGACGCCATTGCTGGCTCCCCAAACAGTTCGTAGTTACACTGAAAGACCGAAAATAAGTAAATGCGTGGTTATATGCATATATGAGAATAATTACAGCAGAACAGTTTCAAATATTTCAAAAAAAACAAAAAATATCTGTTAAAATGTCCGTAACCATATAAAATTTTGATCTGGCTTGACAAACATTTTTTTGCAAATTGGTAATTTATTGTATCAACATTTTAAAGAAGTGTTCCAGTGTCGTTAAAAGTCTTACGGAATGAAAAGAACGGGAACCTTAGAGACGGGGTTGACGAAATCCTCCCAATTCTCATCCTTGCCGAGGACGGGTTTGCTGATGATGTGGTCGAAATGGGAGGCCACAATCGGCACCAACTTAGGCTCCGCCGGACTTGCCAGCCATGTCACTTTCAGCGTTTTCTTGTAGTCCTGTCAATTCAACCCCCTTGTAAGCCAAAATGTATGACACGTTCTATGAAATGACATGCTACAAATCGTTTTCTGTCTATGAATCAGATAAAACTGTCAACTAAGGGATAAAAAGAGCGTTGACCTTGTTGTCGAGGTCAAGGTCAGCGATGACCTCCTTGTTGGGTCCATCCAAGCTGACGGTCTTGATGGAGAGGTTGCCCCAGTTGATAAAGGTGACGGTGGTGTTGGGTTGCATTTGCCGGGCGTCTTCCAGCTCCACATACACCACTGGCCCATACCACAACGCCTTTTGCCCAACTTCGACGTTCTGCAAATGCATGACTCTTGCTTTGCGAGGCATTCTCAATTCAGGTCACTTTGGGATGGAGGTTGACAGATTGGCTTTCGAAGTTTCCACTGCCTCCGGAAACCTTCACTGGCACCAGATTGTCTAGCAATTGCTCTGGTTCTTTATTGGCTGCATGGCTGGAGAGGCTGGGTAACCCTTGAGGAGAGCGGTGTATCTGGGGGCGACGGGGTCGATGGCCTGCTTGTTGAAGGCCCAGATCTTGTTCCAGTCCATCATGACGACGGAGCGAGAGGAGCCCTGGGCGATGATGAACTCCTTCAGACCCGCCACCGTCATTCCACGTCGTCGCACTCCGCGCACCGTCGGGAAACGAGGATCGTCCCAGCCTCCAAGCCAACATTCCAGTCTCTTCGAATATCGAATCAAAGATGGCAGATACCTTCAACAAGGCCGGCGTCGACGAGTTTGGTGAGTTTGCGCTTGGACATGACGGTGTTCATGAGGTTGAGGCGGGAGTAGGAGTGGACGTAGGGCTTGCGAAGGCCCAGGGCGTCGCAGAACCAGTAGTACTGATCGTCCCTGTCCAGGTACTCCGTCGTCCGCAGTGCGTGCGTCACGCCCTCCACACTGTCCACCACCGGGCACGTGAAGTCGTACGTCGGGTACACCTTCAAAAGCACGCATTGGCTTTTTGCCAAGGAACCTTTAATCAATATCAATTAAAAATACTATAAAATTTAAAAATTAGGTGTTTAATAAGATACATTGAACAATGAGTTGAAAAGCTGGCATAAAATGGTACCTTGTACTTGTCACCGGTGCGAACATGGTGCTCAGGCTTGCATCGGTAGATGGTGGGATCGCGCATGGCGCCGTTGTTGGAGTTCATGTCCATCTTGGCTCGAATACAAGTCCCCGTCGCTGTTCCAGCCTTCATCTCCGCCCACATCTCCAGATTTTTCTCCGCAGAATTATTCCTATAATTCTGCCTCAATTTCTTCGCTAGAATAGTATGTGGATAAATAATAGCCTGTTCTTGCTGTCCTGGCGTGCCTCTCGCTCAGCTTTCATGGTCTCAGCGTCGGTGTCGTCGGCGTAGGCTTTGCCGTCTCGAATAAGCTTCTCACAGAGCTCGGCCAGGCGCTCGAAATGGTCGCTGCTGTGCGTGAAGCGATCCGGCGCAATCTCCAGCAGTTTCAGGTCTTCCAAGATCACCTGCCATTCGTTGGATTCAGTTAGATCGATTTCTATGGCTTTTGAACTGGAAAGAACCTGCTCGAACTCAGCGTTCTCCTTGGCGGGGTTTGTGTCGTCGAAGCGCATGATGAGCTGGCCTTTGAAGGCCTGCTGGTAGTACTGGTTGAGGAGCGCTGCCTTGGCGTGGCCCACGTGGAGGAATCCGCTGGCCTCCGGAGGGAAGCGAACCACAACTTTGCCCTCCTCCGCTCCTCAAATCATTTTTTTCCTCAAATCATTTCTCTGAAATTATATGATAACCAGGAAGATCGACGAATTTGCCGCGGTCAGCGGCCTTGCCCTTGGCCTCCTGCTTCTCCACTGCTCCTTTGGCCGGTCCATTCTCATCCTTCTTTTCTCCTTTCTCGCTTTTCTTCCCTTTACCCATTGCGAGTCTTCAAGCCTGGTTGGTAAGTGAATTGAGCAGTATGGGGTGTAAACTCAGGGCCAAAGGCGAGGTTTCAGAGAGTTGCCAGTAGCTTAGCTCAGGCGCACGCTCCCTGGCCCCCCGCTTCATTGCATCACGGGCAGTAGGGGCCCCAGGATCTGCGCTGTTCCCACTCCCAGCAAGAAGGGTAGCTGGAGGGGTTATGGTAGGGGGTAGGAGGAGGGGATGTGAGAAGATGTGTGCGTAGGTGGCGCAGAGAAGATATTGGCCAGTATGGACAGCTTCCCGATAGGCTGTGTGGCGGAGCTCTAAAATACCTTAGTGCATTAGCAAAAGGGGCGTATATGTCTAGGCGGGGAGGAGGAAGGAGGGCGTGCTAGATTGAGCAAGACGGGGGAAGGGGGAAGAAGGAAAGGACTGGTGTGGGCATGCTAGCACGCGGACGGCAGTGCATGCAGTAGGCGGGGGAGGAGGAGAGGATGCTGGTGCAGGTTGGGGACCTGGTGACAGGTGCGGACGGCATGCACATTGAGCTGCAGCCCGTCTTCAGCCTCCTCTTGCGCTTCAAGGACTTCCTCAACATCGACCTACACCAGAGAGGGTTTCTTTTTTATCTCAAAGAAGCAGCCAAAAAGTTATCGGTGAGATGCATAATGAGATGCAGATACTACCATATCAGAAGCCGGCTGAAGCTGAACCCGAAGTATGGGAGCGCCAAGATTGACGTGGCTGTGCCCAGGGCGCCCGGGGGTTTGGCTCTGATTTGGATGTCAAGATTATTTGGCTGAAGATGATGCGTTTGAAGATGCGGTGCACATGTTCCCGGCCTCCGTGGTTGAAGGACAGGCGGTGGGAACCACAATCGAGATCCTCTACCTCGACGAGGTCCTCCCCCTCAACGACTCCATCCACTTCACCATCCGAATTCCCACTCGCGTCGACAAGGTCTCTCTTAACTTCTCCATATTCCCTCATTCAATTATCCTGCTTCAGCTCCCGACCTGGCTGGAGCTCTTCCTCAACCTGGAGTTGTGGTTCTGCGAAAAGGATCAGATGCTCAAGAAATCCAAGTAAACCAGACATTTGCTATTGGTAATAAAGTCCAAGAAAGCGATTGGTACAGACAGGACCTGCTGGATGGGTTTCGATGCCTGAACAAGCGCTGCCTCCGCCTCCGTCTAAGCCCCAGCAAAGGCCTGCACGCCTTTCGGCCCGTCCTCTTCGACTACACCTCCCTGGCCGGCATCACCCTCGCCCTCCACGCCTCCCTCACCGCTCTGGACCCCGTGAGCCGCAAGGGCCAGAAGGGCAGCGCCCCCAACCCCGTCCACGCCAACGGAGGAGGCGGCCTCACCCCCAAGCTGGTCGCCTACCACCGCGCCGCCGCCACCGCCCTCCTCGCCGCCTACGAGGCACTCCAGCTCAGGACCAAGGCCTTTGCCGCCCTCCTCAGCCCCAAGTGCCCCATACACTTTCGTTCCCACCTTCAGTCCTCTTGAAGGAGTACTTGGGGATGTGTGCATGGTTGAAGAGCTGGTAGATACTCGCGGTAAGCTGGAGGCCCTGTGTGCGCGGCTTGTGGAGGAGGGGGAGGCGGAGCGAGGGCGGTGCTGGAGTGCACTGGAGGAGGACCGCCAATTGCTGGGTCAGGAGCTCAGCGTCCTCTGGCACCAGTTCCTCGATCTATTCCTCACCGCTGACGTTGTACACGCTGCTCTTGCTAGAGAGTATCATGCCGCTAGGGTCTCTCTTCATCCCCCTTACACACCTCACTGGAGCCTACTTCAAATGGCTTGGCAGGTGAAACGCTTTGCGGAAGGCTTCTTCATGGTGGAGGACACACTGCACGCACTCATCGGCACCCTCTACTCCAACAACGGCCAGAACATCAGCTTCTTCACCCGCCTCACAGAGCTCTGCCGCAAGTCCGCCTACTTTGCCGATCTGCCCCGTCTACCTTTCCACTCCAGCGAGTTGCTTTCTCACTTTGCCTCCTTTCTAATCTCCTCTTCCCCATCCTCTTCCAATTCTCTCAGGCTGGACGGGGAGAGCGAGACGATGCCGATCATCTATGAGGAGAAGTTCATCCACCCAGGGCGCGGCATCCTCCGTGCCTCCACTGAGGAGCCCGGGAGCCCCTGTCGCGCTTCGCTTTCCCTCGTCCTCGCCTCCCCCGCTCGCCCAGCTTCCCCGCCCCTTCCCTCCTCCTCTGGAAAGCAGCAGAGTCAGGAGGTGGACGAGGACCTGGAAGCCATTCGTCTGGGCGAACGTCCTTCCTCACCTACCAGCCCTCTCTTTCTCAGCAACGCGGGCCAGTGCTCACCATTACACCCCCTATCAGTCATCAGCACATCATCAGGGCATTTTCAGAGCACTCATTCAGCGCTCCTGTACTGAGCCCAACCTCGTTGTTGCTCGAACCGTCAGCAATCGAGACGAACAGGGCCCGGCTCAAGTCAGCATACTGATCAGTTTTGACCTGAACCTGAAATGAGAAGTGCTGGCGTTATAGGCCATGAGCCGCTCGAAAAGCCTGTCCTCGAAAGCTGACCTGACTCGGGACATTTTCCAGCCCTACCGACGGGTTCCACCTATCTATTTTTCACGGCCTTTGGTAGGTAGAGCTCTGATTGCAGCGTTCGGAAAGCGACATGACGGCAGCCGTCCCAATTGACTACGACTCCCGTCTCAAAACCATCCAATACCGACCTTCACCATCCAAAGACACCGTTTCCCCCTCCTTCCGCACTTTCATTCCACAAGGTTCCCTTTTTTAGCTGTCCGACGAGAACACAGCTAGCAACAGCGATGCATCCCCCATGCGGCCAGCCCCAACTGACTGTCCATTTTCTACTCTGACAAAGACGATACAATGAAAGGCAGGAGGACATAGGTGTGGCAGACGAGTCAGGGCAGGCGTCGTCCCGAGCAAACGGCGGTCGCCTCAGCTGCTGCCTGCCGATCTGCGCCCAGCGCAACGACAAGGACGTCGTCCACTCCACCCGCGCCGCCGCCAAGGCCTCCTCCCTCCGCCACCAGCGCGTCTTCGCCAAACTCCGCCGCAAGAGCGCCGCGTCCGCCACCAACACCTCCTCCTCCGACTCCACACCCTCACCGCCGCCCAACCACCCCTCCACTCCGCCCACCACCTCCACAGAGGCTGCCGGCCTTGCCTCCCGCCGCTCCACCTTCAACACGGACCGCCGCCTCACCTCCAGCCTGGACGCGGCCGTGGTGGAGTTCGTGACGGCCAAGGAGGCCTTCAAGGAGAAGCTTCGTTTGGCTGGATTCTCCGGCCATCTCTGCTCTGACTTTCTGCGTCTCCCGGCTGCCGTGCCCCTTTTTGTGGGCATTCCCAATCCTCCGCTAGACTGCGGCCCTCTGCATCTGGTCATCTGCGTCCATGGACTGGACGGGTCAAGCCTGGACCTACGTCCATATCGCACCTACCTCCGACATGGCCTTCCGAACGCCAACTTCGACTTTCTCATGTCCGAAGCCAATCAGGTTTGAAAAACTTGACTCCTACGCATTTGCTGCAAATGAAAGGGCATTTAAAGAAAGAATAAAAGTCCCTTTTAGAACAACTATCCAGCTTTGTGAGCCAGCATTGATAACTATTGTTTGAGGCGGAAACATTTAACGATTTCGAAACGATGAGTAAAAATCTGGTGGATGAAATTCTACTACACCTCTCCAAACATGTACATCCTCCAGCTAGAATTTCGTTAGCTTTTCTTTTCAATTAAAGACAAGCAATCATGGAAAACGTATTTAGGTTCGTAGCTCATTCGCTCGGCAACATCATCGTACGATCTGCTTTGTGTGACCCGCGACTTGAGCCCTATATGGAAAAGCTTCATGCCTATCTCAGGTTGGCAAAAAATTTTAAAAAACAAAACTAATTTTATATTTTCTTTTCTGCTGTGGTTACGACCCAGTTACAGAACCAAGAAAAGTTTCCTATTTCTTTTACTTTTTTTATTTATTCATAAGTTTGAAAACTTGAAAGCGTAGTACAAAAGAAAAGAAAAGTGCAGTTTGAACGGTCCGCATTGCGGAGTGATGTTCACACGGGCCCCGTACGACTGGGGCATGAGTCTGGTGCAGTGGTGGAAGCGCAGTCGGAGCCTGGAGCAACTCGCCCTCCGCGACGCCCCCGACCCTCGTCAAACTTTTCTTTTCCAACTCAGCCAGAAATCCGGTTCCATCCCTCCTCAACATCTGCTTCTAACATCCTCCTTCTCCATCCAGGGCTGGGCTGGTTCCGCTACGTGCTCCTGGTAGGCTCTAAGCAGGACATGTACGTCCCCTGCCACTCTGCCCTCATCCAGCCCTGCAAGGAGGCGCACCGAGACTCCACCCTTGGCGCCGTCTACCAGGCTCCACAACTCCTCCTTTGCTCAGCCTCACCATCTAAATAGGTGGCTACAGGAGATGGTGAGCAATTTGCTGGAGTCCTTGAGCTCCTCCCAGCCGAGGGCGACCACGCTGCTTCGCTACACCGCTTTTCACGGCCTCACTTGCATGTCCAGAACCCATCAGGTACTATCAAGCTCTCATAGTTTGGCTCCTAGGGAGTTGTGCCTCAGGTACTGGGGAGGGCAGCGCACATAGCTGTACTGGACGATGACCTGTTCATCGAGAAGCTTCTCTCAGTCTCAGCCCTCCAGTACTTTGCCTGAACAGCTCAGTGGCAGTCTCTCTTTTCCTACGCTTTGCTACCAAAGACGATGCTCAGTCAAATGCTCCAATTGCCGCTTTCTCCTCAGCTTTCGCGCCGGGCAGCTAGCCAGCCTGGCTTTCAGTGAACGTTTCTAGTGTCTTACCCTGTCTTCACCTCATTGTGATCACGTTCCTATCTTTTACACCTTCCTCTCTGCCATTCCTTATAGATACACTTCGTATATTTTCCAGAATACAGCAACATCGGCAAACTCATCTCATTTGGCTAAAATAGCGGCAAACATTCGTGAAGAAAACACAAAGCACAAAAACCAACTGACGGAAGGGTATGAAGATAGGAGAAGGAGTGAGAAGGAAGAGGCAAGAATCACAATTTGAGGAGGAGAGTTTGAACGCGATTGCGCTCCTCAGCAGCGTCCGGACCGAGATAGTCGGAGTACTCGCGCAGGACCTCTTTGGCCTTCTCGAAACTCCCGCCTTTCATGGCCATGAGTTTGGCGGCGCGTGAGCGAATGGACTCCGCCCCCGACACGCAGATGTCCGCCAGCATGAGACACAGGAGCTGGAGCGTGAACAAGCCTGCATCCAGGCGTCCCATGTACGCCTCCTCCTCCGTCTTCTCCTCCCCACTCTCGCCCGCCTTCTCCCACACTCGCACCTTCTCCAAGTACCCCAGGTACAATTCCACCAACCTGTCCACCTACAATCAATTGTCTAGTTTCAAAAAGTTCATATCAGGAGTCATAAGATTTGTTTAATGAAGAAGAAGCATAGCAGCAATAAGAAGGTTGGGAACCTTGATGTGGTCGGTTTCGAGGAATTTGTTGAGGACGCGCTGTCGATTCTTGTCGGAGCAGTTGCGCAGGAGGGAGGCGATGATGGCGGTGACATGCTCCTCGTGCTCCTCCACCGACTTGTCCTTCCGCTTGGCCCTCCCCGGCGTCTTGAGGAAGAGAGGAAACAGCGTGCGCAGACCCAGGATCTCCACGAACTTGTCCCGAGCACGCTTTGCCCTCACTCCCCGTCAGCGCATAGTTCAACACCTACAAAAGAAAATTGGCATCAGGCAAAGGGCGGCAAAAGAGAAACCTTGAGGGCGGACTCCCGACTCTCTGCCTTCTCTCGGAGCATGAGGTTCATGAGCTGGAGGCCTTCACCGTCCAAGAACTTGCCACGGTTGGAGGACTCCAGCAGGGCGGCGCAGAGGCAGTTGAACAGATTCTCCATGAACTCCCGCTCGTCCGCTGAGTTCGGGTTGTGCCTCTTGTAGCCTCAAACACATATCAGAATCAGTATGAATGACCACAAAGTAGTGGAAAGTAGGGAGTACTGGCAAGAGCAGAGAGTAGGATGTCGATGCCGTCCTTCTTGCCGAGGTCGAGGCGAGCGTCCTTGGACTGCTGTAGGATGACGGCGAGGATCTCGGAGGCGTAGAGTTTGTTGCCGTCGAAGGGAGCCTTCTGGCGGACGCGTTTGAGGAGCCAGGCGACGAGGCCCTGCTCCAGAGCCTTCTCGGCCGTGCCCTCGGGCTGGAGCTCCAGGAGGTTCTCGGCGATGGCCAGGCTGTTGTGGACGCCGTCCGCCTCGTCCTTCCGACTCTCGTCCAGGCGCTCCAGATTGGCCACCAGCATGGCCAGGGCCTGGGCTTGGACGAGGCGCTTGGCCAGCTCCTCCATCTCCTCCCCGCCCGCTTCTTCCGAGAGGGTCTCCGCGTCCGTGAGCTCCTGGAAGAGGTCGAGGACGGCGACGGAGATGTCCTTGTTGTCGTGGCTGATGAGTTGGAGGAGGACGGCGAGGGCGTTGCCGGAGGAGCCTTCCCAGAGCAGTGGGTAGAAGATCGGCTCCGCCGCGATGGCGTGCAGCTCCTGGATGCCCTGGTTCAGCTCCACCTCGGAGTCCACGAACTTCGTGGGGGCGTCGGGGAATTTGATTCTCATCTCCGTATTCTTCAGATGTCGCTTTCTCGAAAGCTGCCAGCAGTTTCTTCACCCCAGCCTCGTCCAGCGGCCCAATCGCCGCCTCGTCCTCTTCCAGCGCTGCCAGCAGATCCACCCCTCCTCCTGCCTCAGCGCCAACGGCTTCCACGCCATCTGCAAGAGTTTTGAAATATAATTATCTCACCCATTCGCTGTCCAAAAAAGAACCTTCATCCGCTAAACGACTTCGCTTGCTTTCCGGTGCTTCGTTTTCGTCTCGTCTTACTTTCTGGGCATCTTTCTAAAAGTCCCAACCGATATGGTTCTCCGTTTAGTAAGGATGAGGCAGTTGATACCTGATGCTGGAGAATTTCGGACACGCTGATGGCATCCATGGCGAAGATTGGAGTGAGCCTTTGAAAGGGTGCAGGAGGCAGACTTTGCGCAGAAGCAAGAGACTGAATGGCGCAGGGTGCGCATTTAGAAAGTGTATAGGCGCAGGGAAGGTGGTGGGGGATGAAAGGTGAGTGAGTAAGGGGAGGGGTGGGGCTGGCATTGGAATGGATGCAGGGTAGTGAGTGGAGGAAAGTTGGCTGGCCCGTGTATAGACGCTGTGAGTGCGCAGAAAGGATAGTTGGCCAAAGAGGACGCCGCTAATTAGCCCTCCTTCTTCGCCTTTACACTCTGCCAACGACCCATTTCTTCTCCCAGCTACTTTGGACAAGGTTTGCCCAGCCTTTTTGGCTTCTCTCCAAGCGGGAAGGAAGGAGCTCTGATAGCTGATAGGTCAGCAATTGGATTGTGTGCAGTGGTAGTGGTAGGTGGGACAAATAGAGGGGGCGGGGGGAGTGGACTAAAGGGATGGGCGTGTGGCGGTTGGGCGGATAGTGTGTGGCTGGTCTGACTAATGAGGTGTTTGGCGGCTGGCTGGTGGAGGAGGAGGAGGAGGATCGTTGGCGGGAGGGGGGGGAAAGGGCGGAACTAGTTGGCGTCTTCTTCACAGCCCTCTCTCCACCACCACCACTGCCTGCGCCCTCCCACAT